>VRLP01002666.1:0-82006 GCA_009660295.1 Lophius piscatorius | reverse complement strand
ACATCATTGAGAGAAGAGGCAGTAAAACTAGAAGATACTTTCACTCAGGCAGCAGTTTTCTCTCCTCCTCTGATGAAGACCAGTTCTCTTTTCTAAATATCTGGTGGACGCATTAAAACTTCCTGCTCAGATGGCGTGAAGGATGGCGACCACAGCGCCTCACTGGTTGCCAACGTGAATCTCAGTATCTGAGCTCCATGATGATGTCTCCGATCGACCTCCTGCTCCTAACTCAGGGTTAACAAACTCAGCGTTGATTGAAACAACTCAGATCAGCAGTTCAGGAAACCAAAACTCAGAGTTTCTCATCTCAGGGTTGATCAAGTCGGAGCTCGGGGATAAAGTCAGAGTTTGTTAGACCTGCTTTCTGGAAGACACCGCAGAAATCAACACAGCAGCTACACTTGGCGATCATACAAACCAATCATGGTCTAGCAGCCTACGCCGTGGGCGAGAGGCGTGCACTGTGGGACAACAACAGGAACGCCACCCACTGTGTACTCACCATAGACATTAACTGTAGAGAGGAGGAGGAAAGGACGGGTGAAGCAGGAGGGATGGAGATGGGCAGAAAAGAGATGGGCGGATGACACCGAGCCACGAGGGCAGAGAGCAGAGAGTTAGAAGAGAACACGGGAAAAGAACTGGCAGCATGATGGCAGTCAGAGAAAAGAGAACGAGAGGAAGAAGGATGGAGAGACATTTGAAAAAGAAAGAAGAAGGAGCAGAATACAGAAAGCAAACACAAACAGGAAAAGAGAGAAAAAACAAAGATGGACGATTGGAGCAAACAAACCTTTATTTCCCGCTGCTCCACGGATTTCTCCCATATCTGCTGGTCATAGGCGCCAATCTGGAGAAACACGGACAGAAGGGAAACGGGATGAAACAACCACAGCCAACGCAGAGAAGAGGAAGCTGTTCAACGCACAACTAATCCTGCCCACAGCAGCAGCAGGTTCTACGGTGTTTCATCAGACTGTGATACTGATCCACTACCTTTCATGAAGACTGGGCCCGTTTTCACGCAAACCCACTAACCAACCCACAACCTGGAAAAGAAGCTGACCTCCTGAGGCGGGGCAACCACACACAGGGTCAAGGATGCGTCCCCCTTTTCTCTGGTATTTGACTTTGGAAACTCTTCATTGGTTTTTCCTTCTTTGTTTCTGAGATGAAGATAAACACCCGGTGAAACTGGTCCAAAAACCATCAGCTTCAAATGGAGGAGACTTGACCAGAACCCGCCCCCTTCTGTAACATACTGTCCCTCCTTCACGTGAGTCCGCCCCCCCCCCACTTAAAACAGCACACTTTTGGCATAAACATTTCTCACAATTCCATCACTAGTGTTGATTTGATGGACATGAAAACATCGACAAATTGCTCGTGGAAATAACTTTTATTCAAATTTCTCGCTCAAACTCACTTTTATAAGATTACATTTGAACACATCTTGATGCAGTTCTGCTTTGACTGGTTTTCCTACTGTGTCCTGCAGAGACTCAAGAAGATCAGCTGATGCTCTGACCTCAGCAGACGCGTGTGTTCATGTGAGACTGGGTCACCAGTGGAAACTCTGCATCTTTAATGAGTCTTCATCAAAGATGGATAGAGGAGGGAGGAAGAGGGATGTCAAAGATGAGGAGAGAAAAACATGGAGACACGCCGAGCAGTCATGGTTTCTCTCTCTCTTTGGTCTCACAGCAGAGAGGATCATTCAGACAGACAGACAGACAGACGTCACATCCTGCCGTCTGACCTTCACTTAAAAATACATGCAGATTGAATTAATGAATTTGTTTTCATTCGTATGAAATATGTTTTCCTTCTGCTCATGTATGAACTTCCATGTTGGATGACTCGACGCCTGATACAAATATTCAGACGGATGAGATGAATGTATTTAATGAAGATGCTGTGAGAATCAGTGATTTTGATAATGAATATTTTCCAGGGTTGGTCTTCTTCTTAGACAAACTCATCTAAATCTACATCCAAGAAAAAAGAAGGAATAAATGAATGATTACATAAAACATCAGACATGAATCAACAATGATTCAATGACGCCTTTTTCCGTAAATGAAGTTCCCCGGTGAGTAAAATGTGACTTTCAGGGTAAATGAGGATGAAGGATTCATCTGCAGCTGAGCTGGACTACATCAGAGGAATGGTTGAGAGATGACTGCCTGACAGTTTTGGAGATGAAGCTCCCCGTAGTGTCTGAAACATCAAACCAACCTTCCCCCAAATCACTCCAGTCCTTCCTCACACTGAGGTCTATGTGGGGAAACAGTTTGAAAATGAAACAGTTTTGGGGTCTGTGTTGGCGGAGATGATGATACCATAATATTCCGATTCTGGGGGATATAAATATAAATAGTGGTTAATCCACACGGCGCTCATTACGGAGGAATCGCACACTCAGCAGTTTCCAACAGAAGGACGTAGGAAAAGTCCAACAAATAGTTTTAGGGTGAGACAAACTCACCTTTTCAGGAATGTTCAGTATTAGTGTGTGTATTTGGCCAGTACCACAAAACTGGGATACAAAGTCTTTGCCATGGATCGGACCTCCTGCGACCTCGGCTCCGTTCTGAGTGACCTCGCCCCTCTAATCTCTGCTCTTCTCTGCCGTTCATTACATGGAATAGGATGATCGGTGATATTCTGATGAAGCGCAGACTTTTAAGTGAGGGCGGCTTTTCTTTCTGCTTCCAGTAGGTCCATCTTACTTTAAGATCACCTCTGGCTGAAACCCACAGCATGAGCAAACACACACACACTGGCGTTTAGATGCCAACCAGTGAGGTAACTGCTGCTCCTCCTCCTCCTCCTCCTCCTCCTCCTCGCCACCGTCTGACCATCTGATATTGGAGAGTTCTCCAAACTGTTAGTGGACAGTGAGAAATCCCCCCAGAGTCCCGTCTCCTGCTGACATGTGACCCAGAGAGGTACCTCTCTACAGCAGCATCCGTCTTTTATGTGACATGAGGAACGGTGATGACAGAACACGTTTGGACCGGTGGATCAGTATCAGCGGGTCTGTGTTCGTGTGTTACGACCCCCCCACTCTTCACATCAGCATCTATCTGTGTGTGTGCGTGTGTGTGTCGGTGGAACTCCGCCTCCACTGCAGAGGCAGCAGTTATATAACTGTAGCTTCAACGACATTCTCTCTCTCTCCCTCTCTCTCCCTCTCTCTCTATCTCATTCCCTCCATCTGTTGTCATGGTGACCCCAGCTCCACCACTGCGGCACACTCTTCCTCGTCTACCTCTCTACTCATCTGTGCCTGATGGAATCTGATCCTTACAGTGGAGTAATCCAACATTTAACTACTGTTTATCTAACACCCGGCGGTTATTTAACGGAGGTTGATTTGATTTTCAAAGAGGATATTGTCTAAATGAGAAACATGGTAATGTTTATGTTTTCTTTCTAAAAACTAATTATATCCCTGAAATGTCGGGGATATTACAGAACAATCATCGCCGCTGCATCCGGCGCAGAAACTCTGTTAATGTAAAAACTATTTCATGGATCGTTTCTCTTCTTTTAGACCTTAGTGAGGAAGAACAGGAGTGATTTGGGGAAAGGTTAGTTGTGAGGATCAGGCACCAGGACCAGCTCAAGGTCTGGTTGGTCCAACTTATAAAGGTTTGTTACTTTTGAATGGACTGGAGGATTTCTATCGGGTACACGTCACATTTTACTCTGGTATTATATTTTACTCACTAGGGGGAGCCCTTTTACAAAAAACACCGGTTTTCTGACTGAACTTCCCAACCGTTTGTCTGTTTGAGTTCAGATTTACCTCACATTAACCGCCTCAAGGAGAACTAACCTGAATTTAAAAATTCAAAAAAGGCTTAAAGACATTTCTCTTTCAGGAAACTTTCTACTAATGTTGAATTTTAACTGTTTTTATACTTTTATTTTATACTCCTGCTTCTTATCTGTAGCACCTTGAGATTTGTAACAAATGAAAAGTGCGTTATAAATAAAATGTATTATTATTTGTCATAGAATTATAATAGACCTGGTACGAGGGGATACAAGGCTTTCCCAGGATAGACCCCTGTTGTCAGGGACGACGGCGTGGGGCTGGTTTCCTGTGGGACTCTGTGGTCAGAGATTGAGGTTGTGATGTAAGGACATGTTGAGGGGATAAGAGGATTTCCAGTGCCGTTAATCCTTACCGCTCTGCATTTCCTGTTCATGTTTGCTCTCTGATCCACCTCTGCACAGACGCCAGTATCCTCCGTAATCAGCCTGTGTGGACTTTTACCGCCAGGGATGTTTAAAGTTTAAAGTGAACAGTCAGCCCTCGTGGCTCAGACTGAATTAGTTCCAGCTCCAGACGTCATGTATCCAGGGCTGAGACTAGAAGGTTTGTCTCCACGTTGGTCAGTAAACCAACTGCATATTATCTTGCTTCATAAACTATAGACTGCAGTTTCCTCCAGAATGCAAAACATCTGATCAGATGAAAAATCAAACTTCTCTTTAAGTCCAGGCCCCCTTAGGAGGAAGCTCATTTCTTCTATCCTTGACCTCATTCCTTGGGGCTCGACCCAGAACTCATGAACACAGGTGAGGGTTGGAACCTTGATGGACCGGTAGATTAAGAGCTTTGCCTTACGACTCAGCGCTCTCTTCACCACAACGGACCGGTACCACGCCATCAGTACTGCTGATGCTGCACCAAACCTCAAGAACATCTTGTCGCCCCTCTCCCATCCCTTCAGAACAAGACACCAAGATTCTTCAACTTTATCGCTCGAGGCAGGAACTCAAACCTAAGTAGTACAGTCCACCGTCTTCTGGCGGAGAACCACAACCTCAGAATTGGAGGTTCTGACTCTTATACCGGCTGCTAACCGCTACAGTGCTGCTGGAGGACATTGACTGATGAAGCCAACAGAACCACATCGCCTGCAAACAGCAGAGATGCAATGCTAAGCTCCCCATACTGGACCCTCTCCCCACCTCAACGGCCCCTCGGGATCCTGTCCCTGAACATCAAGGACAGAATCGGACACAAAGGTCCAACGCTCAGTGAAATCATGTCTGACCTTCTGCCGAGGGTCGGGGCACAACTGACTGACTTCTTAGGGTTCCACATCTATGTTTACCTTCTAGGTCCAGGCGACTTTGTGTGTTAGTTGAACCTTTAAACGACTCGTTTCAGCTGACGGTTCAACCGTTTGCTTTACCTCCATGTCTCAGACCGTTTCTGCAGCACGACGCAGAAAGTAGAAATGCCCCGATGATGAATACGTCCCTCATTTGAGTCCAGAGGACAAACAACATTTTTCACAGACGAGTTAATCCTGTGCAAAGCCCCGGTGATTAAGACGCACACACACCTACAGTAAAGACTCTCCTCAGAGCAGCGTCTGTTGATCCCACGGGATTTCAAGTGTTTGCTCAACACTAAATCACAGACAGCATCTTGTACTTTTAGCAGAACCAGCCCAGAACACAAAGTCTGAAAGTAACCGTCTCCCCTCATCCGTCCACCTCCTCACTCAGAACCGTCAGAGATGTTTGATACCAAACCTTCCTCTTCTGGTCAGTCAGAGGACGAAGATGATCGGTTCTGACATCAGGCTGAAGAACCTCTGAAGGCTGACTCATCTTCTTCGTTCTTTACAGTCGAGTTGTCAGAAGATGAGAACAACGAGGTAAAGCGGCCCTGAGGACGGGTTCTACAGGTGACTCAGCGTCTGTCTTCATTGGTGGGATTTAAGTTAAGTTAAGATGTTAGAACCTCTAACATCTTAACTTAAAACAAATATGTTCCTCTCTGTGAGGAGGTCTGAGGACACATGGAGAAGATCTGAGACCATTCCTCCACACAGAACCTCTCCACCTCCTTACACAAAAGTATTTGTTTTGTGTAATATTTCCTTGTTGCTCGAGATAAAGGTTAGATTTGTGTGAATAATTTGAATTAATGATCATGGGTACAGAGGATGAGGACTGAAGAAGATGAAGACTGTTTTTAAAGGCTAGTGTACATAGTGACATACGATGAAGGAGACACGTAGGCGCTGCTCAGTAGTTTTATATCCTGGAGATAAATACGTTTAAGAAGTGAAGATGAGAGAACCTTCCTCTTTCTATAGTAAATAGTAGTTTTTTTCTCTCAGAGAGCAGTGACCAACGATGGACCTCTAATTAAAGCCAGCAACAAATGGGTCGTGTGTAGAGCGACCGGCGCCGGCTCATGCTGACGTCCATGTGACGGGTGCAAACAGAAGGTCTGAGCGAGATGATGAGACGGACGGATGGAAGAGCAGAAAAGAGTCCTACAGACAGACAGACAGACAGGCCTGTGAGGACAGACGGGTGGGTAAGCTGAGAGCTGCAGGGAGACGGGCCTCGGGTCCAGAAGAGGATCTGATATCCGAGACCATGGAACATGAGGACACACAACACCAGCCTGGTTTCACGCTGAGCCCATGGGCCCGGCTCTGCTGCTGACAGCACTGAGGAGGTCAGCGAGCATCCGACGGTCTCACGCTCAAACATATATATATAAGTGTTAATAAGTGTTGTGCTGCTCTGGGCGCTCTGCTTCCTCTCACAGGGACAGAAGTCAACACGGGCTTCAGACTTTGTCCGATACACAGATAGCACTGCATCATTAGTGGGTCAACACCCTCAAAAAACACAAGAGCTCCTGGAATCATCACCCAGATCCTTTAGGGACCACCATTTCAGTAAAGTGTCTTTAGTCAGGAAAAAACTAAACTTGAATAATATCAACCAGAAACATGTTTCTTATCCAGAATACATACATATAGATATAGTAAGAAACAATATCAGGAACCACTGAGACGGAGCAGAACGTTTCTGATTACGCCAACTCGCCACACGTGTCGCATTATTTATGCTTTTATTTTTTTTCCTCTTGGGGCACGCACACACACACACACACACACACACACAATTAGGAGTAAATATGACAACCGTTGAGAAATCATGGCCCAATGATGACTTTGGAGATAAAGCTCCCCTTATGTCGGAAATATATGCAGCTGACATTTCCCCCAGTCAACCCAGTTCTTCCTCAACCTGAGGTCTATGTGGGTATTCAATCTGAAAGCACCAGGACCATTCCACAGTATCTCCGACTTCTCTGGGTCATAAATGTGCAGGAGTAAATGTAGCTGCATAGATAAACATGAGGGGATTCTTTTAAACACCTCACAGACAATAAAATATGCTGAAAAGAAACAGCAAGCAGCAGCTAAAGCACAATTTTGGGAGTTGTAAAAGAAACCAAGGCAACAAAAAAGATGCAGCATCTTACCTTTTTCTGGTACCACACCACAGCATCTTTTACTTTGGAAGCCATTTACATTTCTGTTCTCCCGGCCTAGGGCATCTTAGACTGAAAGACAGAACGAGAGAGAGAGAGAAGTGTGAGAGAGGGAGTAATGACGACAGAGAGGAGAGCAGACGTCTATATACCTGCTAGAGGTGGGGCACCGCCTCTGCTGAAGGATACACACACACAGAAAACACACACACACAGAGAAACAAACACAAACACACACAGAGAAACAAACACACACACACACAGAAAACACACACACACACACACACACAGTCAGTAGACAGGGTATTTTTTCTCCACACAAACTTTAACATAACAAACATTATAGAGGGTTTTCTCAGAATGAGTGATTGTGGTTAAGTGAGAAAACTGCGATCAGCTGATTGTGTAAGGATTGTGACGAGTCTACCTGCGACACCCAACAACATGGACGAGTCATCCTGGGAACAACGATCCACAACAGAGGTGTCTGAGGATCACAGAGTTCACAAACTGCCCCCCCCCCCTCAAGGCTTAGAATGGGAATGCTGGGAGGAGGTACCAGGACTTGTGGTGTGGCAGCAGGGCCAGAGAATACAGGTATGATTAATGACCTCTAAACATAACATTACACGCTCCAAAGATCCATTTCAGTACAAGTCTATTTTTAGCAGAAGTGAACTCGGGTCGGCTGCATGAGAGCCACCGGTTACAACGACCCTCCTCTTTAATCCTACCATAAACTGGTCCTACGCTGTCCTACCCCACGGCAAGGGTGTATCCCAACAATGCCCCAATCCCCTGCGTTGTGCAGGCAATCTTCCTGATTTAATAAATGTGAAGTATAAGAGTACAATAAAAGTGAAACACGGTACAAACAGACGGACCAGTCCATTCATCGGCACCAGAGTAGGACTAAATGGAACGACTGAGACATTATGGCCCAAAAACATTTTGAGATAGAACTCTGGAATATACAACGGCCCTGTCCCAGAATGACTCCAGTTCTTCCTCACACTGAGGTCTCTCTCTCATATATATATATATATATATATATCTCCTACGTAAGCGTGGCGTTGTCCTGCGGGTGGACGGGATGGCAGAACTCTGATTAAGGGGGTGGCAGCAGCTTTCTGATTTCTCTTGGCTTTGCCTGGAAATATGTCTATTACACAATGAAAAACATTTCTTTGATTGCTCAACTTTGATATTCCTCCTTAGATCTGCAGATTTGTAACGCTCAGGTTTGATCCGACAGAGTCCACGCGTGAAGACTTGTCTGATCGACCGATCCGCCCCACTTCCAGAGAAAACCTCTCTTATAAATAAAGGAGGACGACTGATGACTGGCTGTTATGAAGGAAGTGTTGAGTCACGCTGCAGGGGAGACTGACGGCTCTTCAGCCGACAGCCAAACCACCAGACTTCATGTGTGCCGTAAGGCCACGCCTCACACCGGCAGTCCGCCGTGAACCTCCGGGGTCTCGCCTCTTTCAGGCCGTTTCTCTTTATTTACCATTAAATGATGTTCAACGTTTTACACTGGCTGTCTTTTCCACTACCTCACCTCTGTGACTTCATCCTCACTCCTCCTCTTCAACACTCCGCATTAGCATCCCCGAATGATATATTCACCTTTTCAAGAACATTCAAAGTCTCTTTTTTTAAAACAAGAATCAGAAAAGTGATTTCACTTGATCACAAGTGAGAGGATAATACGGCTGTGAACGTATAACAGATGAAGTTTAGGTGGAAACTAAAACATGCTGTAAACAACTATTTACAAAAGGTGTTTTTCATCTTGTCCTTCTTCCAGATGTCTGGTGTCCATAATTAGACCCTCCGCTGCATTCATGTCTTTGGTCTGTTGGTTCAGACCAAGGACACACGGAAACAGGATTTGTGGATCGTCCCTCTCCGGTGTTAAAAGTGCTGAGCGTTTATAGGCAGAACTCTCACTGAGATTTCACATCGGCGCTCCGAGTGATTTGGTTTTCATGCCGCTGTGCCGTGGATCAGACACGGAATCCAGAGGGTTAAAGTCCCAGAGGGTGTGCGGCTCAAAGCCCACCGGTTCAGAGCTGCGGTGGATCCAGGCCTAGCTAAGTGTGTCAGGAATGCGAGATATCCAAAAGTGGCAGAAGGAGAAGAATCGGTTCTGAGACCACTAGAACCTTTTTGTGTGTGGAGCTCAGGCGGCGAGCCACCAGCTGACTGAAACCGTTCCCGTGAACAGAAGTGCTGCACGCAGGCGGCTGAGCTCGCATTGATGTGTGGCGCCTTTCAGGGACAGTTTCCTACCGAAAACCAGTTCTTTCTGGACCCTGAATGTGAAGCAGTGTGAAGGTGATCACACACTGTTTGATCACCTTCACACTGCTGAAGGTCATCAAACAGTGTGTGTGTGTGTGTGTGTGTGTGTCTGTGCGAGTGTGTGTGCGCGACTGTGTTTTTTGGAGTGTGACTGTGTGTGTGTCTGTGGAAGTGAGAGTGTGTCAGTCTATTCCTGACACACGAGATCTCTCCTATCTCACATGATTTCTCTTAAGTCAGCAGTGATGGTGTTCACCATCAAACCTTTGAGGACGGACAGAAGTGGTGAAAGAGAAGAGGAGGCGTAAACGTCCCAGGGACTTAGAGAAAAGACCAGATTGATGGTTTTCTCTTGATCAGAAGAAGTCCCACACATTCCTTCTGGTGTGACACGCCAGTCCTCAACCACCACGTTCCTGCTGATCTGGCTCCAACTCTGCAACGAGAAGAGATTCTATGTTCCTGTTTGAGGGACACGAGGGTGGGGCCATCAGTCCTAGACTCAAGACCAGTAAAGCATCTTCTTCTACTGATGACTGGAGGCTCTCATGTTTACTGTGACTCATTTTCATGGGAGGAAGATTCCCAGCTCAGACAGGGTTTGTGAGCATGAGCTCATCTTCTCATGTCCAGCACATCATCTCAAAGAGGTTCTGGTCTGGACTGGTATGACCCCGTGGTCTTTCAAATAGTGGCGCCTTGAACTCTGACCTCTGTTAAGGCGAGAGAGGCCTGCAGGTCACAGTGTGTTTTTTTTTTTGGATCTGCTGTGAGCTCCCGTCCACATGTTGTGAGGTTCTCGGTTGTTCCAGGTCTTCTCCACGTGTAGATGATGTGTCTCACTGTGGATCTGTTGAGTCCTACAACCTCAGAAACAGCTTTGGAACCTTTCCCAGACTGAAGGCTGTCACCCTCTCCCTCATCTCTGGTATTTCCCTTGATTTTGACACAGTGTGTTACTGATAAGACCTTCGAGCCAATAAATCAGACCAACCTTTGAGAATAAACAGACATTTTGGAGATAAGGAATCCCCCTAGCGGTGGATTTACACATCCCAACCCTTTCCCATCACTCCAGTTCTTCCTCTCGCTGAATTTGACAATGATCCATGAAATGGTTTTGAGTTATCGCTTTCACACGAAGGCTACGTGTTGGACGCTCGGAGGACTTCTCCAGGACACAATAATCATATTTGTTTTTCTAAGAACACACGAACACAGATGTTTACTTCCACTTCCTGTCAGACAGCGTCCACAACAACAATGGTGCGGTGTCCAGTGACATCAGAGCAGCGACTGATGAGTACCTCTGCTGCAAACACAACGCCAGACCGAGCAACCGCCAAACAAGAATGGTGAGCATGGCAGGGAGAATAAAAAGAGACATTTATCCAGCTGGACTGAGCCATGAGAATAACACCCCACCATCAGTCAGCTACAAACAGCAATCTTTTCTGTTTGTGACTTAGAGACTCTCCGACAGCCCAAAGCCTCCTCATTCACAGGTTAGAATTACCGGCAGATCCTCCCTGCTCAAAAACGCATCCGTAACCCACCGGCGTGGAGCAAGCCGTGGTTCTCCCACCGGCAGAAATACACACACACACACACACACACACACACACACACACACACACACACACACACGACCTTCATCTAAGAGTGCTGCCTTAGTTATTCTGGAAAACACAACAAGAAAGAAGAAGCGGCCACTTCTCTCCAAACATGCTTTTTCCACAGCCACAAATTCAGTGATCCTAAAATAAACCAGTTTGCTAAATGTTATTTAGGGAACACCCCCCCCCGGTACCACAGAGTTTTTGAATCCTCTTTCTTTCTACAGATCAACAAGAAAATGTTTCACAAGTTGCACAAATGACTTTAACGTTCTGCAAAACAGGGGATTCTCTTCAAATACCCTTTGAACCCATTGGGTTTCTGACCCGTGAGCACTGTAGCCACCCCTCACTAGTTTACATTGTTTCGGCATCGATCTTCATAAAAACTTGTTTTAAAAGACCAAGAAGTTTTCAAACTGTACACAGTATTTTATTTGGGCGTATTTGTTGCACTGGGGAAAAGAATAAACTCTTTATGTGGACGACAGAAGAGCTGGAGGCATTCAGAGGCACCAGGCAGCTCAGGGTTTCCATGAGGTCATCGGACCTAAAAACAGCTGTCCCATGATGGTCTGGATCTCGTACCGCGACTCCCTTCAGATGAAAACCTACCCAGAGGATGTGGAATCTCATCGGTATCATCATCATCATCAGTAGATGAAGAATCGTTCGAGAAGACCAGTATTCCACTCATGGCGCTTCTCAGAACCAGAACCACCTCAGCTACAGTTTGGTGTTATTTTCTAGTCTGGAGTGTTCTTCACTAGGCCCACGCCGTCGTCCCTCACAGCAGGGGTCTGTCCCCGAGAAGTCTTCTGGATAGATCTCCTCCACTCCATTCACATAATTTAGACTAAATCGGACCAACGGTTGCAAAAAACCCCAAAAACCTCGGGGATAAAGCTCCACCTAATGGGAGAAATATAAAACTGACCTTTCCCAAAGCCAACCCAGTCCTTCCTCACACTGAGGTCTGACGGTTAACGTGTGAGAGGGAGTCATGAAGGGGTTTGTGAGTTATGGCGTTAAGATGAAGGCGGAGAGGATGATTCCATAATACAGCGGGTTTGTCGGGACATAACCGGAGGACTAGATGAGTCTTGTCAGGGTGTGGCGAGTGTGTGTGGGAGTGTGTGGGAGTATGTGTGTGTGTGTGTGTGGGAGTATGTGTGTGTGTGTGTGGGAGTATGTGAGTGTGTGTGTGTGTGGAGATCTTGTGTTTGCTCTCGAATGGTTCCCACAATGTTTGATGTGATTGGTTCCGTTGGAGAGGAGCACAGACGCTCCTTTCATTCTGGACCCGACCGAAGCTGCTTCTAGTTACCCATCCTGCACTCTGTTATCCTGTCAAGTACCCCATTTGTGACACTCTGACTCTGATGAAGGCTTAATCCCTCTGCCGTTTCAGCAGATATTCATTCGGTCTCGGAGTTCATCTGACTAACGATCAAACCCACACAACCCAAGTGGAGGTTCTACCTCTCAATAAGTCATTTCTGAGCCGGGTCTCCTCACACCATTCATCAACACTCATAACGTTTCTATCAAGTTCATTATGAGGCGTTCCTAAGCCTCAGGGGGGCGAGGAGGTTCGACCGTCTGACAGCAGGAGGACTTCTTCTGCGTGATGACTGAATGCAGCTCAGCAGACGACCATCTGAAAACTTCTCAGGGTCACGTCTCATTTTCAGAGGGCCTGGCATCATTCCAGCCCACCATCCATCAAGTCAGAGTTTTTTCAGTGAGTTGGACCCTCACCGTTGGAATTCATTATATTCATCGATACGTACAGATCCAACTCAGACCCGAAGGCACCGACCGCCTGAGTGGACCATTTCAATGCGAGAATCAAAACTTCTTTTAATTTAACATTTTTAATCAGGCGCTGGGGAGGAGTTGGGTCGGTGGGTCGGTTCGATACCAGGCTGCGAGTAGAACTGGTTTGATCACAAATCTACAGAACTCTAGACAATCAACTCTCACAAACTACTGAGGCCCGACTTGCACTTTAATCAATAGGTTTATGAAGGAATGGAGGCGTGCTGACCTGGGTTACACCTGGGTTACACCTGTTTTCCTCTTAGCGGAGCAGAGGAGGATCAGTTTGTCAAACCTCGTGATGTGTAACCGTAGCCGCCGCAGCAGCATCAGAGGTTCCACCTCCTCCCAGCGGGACACGAGGTTGGAATAGGACCGGCTGTCCAAAGTCCAACTTTGGACAGCAGTAGATACATGAGAAAATGTCTCGTTGAAAGCTGCTGCCCTTTTATAGGAAACTTCACTTTTGTAAAAGAAGCCGCTGTTACCGCCTGAGAAAACAGGAAGTGGTGGTCAGACCAGTTTATATTTAGGCTATAAATTCTCCCCGGTTGGCTCAGCATCAGAGTTGGTTTTCAGATGCGCAAACTAGTCCCACGCGGTCGCCCCCGACAGCAAGGGTACAGCCCCGAAAAAGCCCCCAAACCCCTGCGTTGTACAAGCAAGGAACTCCTGAACCCCGACTCAAGGCCTCACACAGAATGTGCAGGTATGTCTGAAAAACACTGTTTTTCCTAAAAAAGCTCCCCCTGCTGAGAAAACAAGAACCACTGGAGGAAAAAGTGATATAAACCAGATACATCTCCTCGGGTCCATCCACACGCAACAAATCTGGACCAAACCGGACCAACCGTCTGAAATTACACAACCAAACCTTCCCCAAATCACTCCAGTTCTTCCTCACACTGAGGTCTATGTGTTTGTAAAAGTTGAGAGCGATCCATGATACAGATTTTAGTGATGCTGTTAACACGAAGGATCTGCGGCGGCGTGACCTTGGGGGGCGTATCAGAGTAAAAGAGGAAGTCCAGAGAACAGAGGAGATAAAAGAAGAGAATAGAGAAGCTTTCAGGAGAAAACACTTGACTGCTGGTTTTGTCCTCTTCAGCGTCAGAGACCTCCTTCATGAGTCTGCTGACTCGTGATGTGCAACACTATCTGCTCCAGCTGGCTGTGGGTGCTTTATATTTCATGATGGTGCAGGTTACATCCCTGAGTCGGGGGCGGGGGCTGAGGGGGGACACTTGTCTGTGTGTTTAAGTAAGTGAATGTTTGTTTGGACGTCCGCAAGAAACACGACGCGGCTCAATCGACGGTGAAGGGTCTAACGTGTCGGGGGGAGGGATTACGGCGAGTGAGTGCGACAGCGAGGGGTGGAGGTCATGTTTTTTGTATCATGTAGGGTGAATCCCTGACGGTCTCATGTGACATCACTCGACACTATACTTGATCATACAGCGACAGCCATTAGTGCGAGCTCGCTACTCACTTAATGTGCCGGGCACGTTAAGGACCCGCTGTAACCGCCAATCATTCTTCAGACAGGGGGCCGCCAGCATCCCCACATTTCTGCTGACCATTACACACACGCACTTTGAGGTCTGATCCAAATGTAAAGTGCATTATAAATTAAATGTATTATTATTATTACTCATCATACAGGGAAGGGAGGTTAAGGATGTAACTGTCTTCTGTCCGTTTGCTGCCACTGTAGCATCAGATGAATGAAGAGGAACGTTTGTATTCAGACTCACTCACAAACGGCTAACATCGTTAGCCTTCAGCTACATGGAGGTCCTCAAAGGCTCATTTAAGGACCACCAGATGCATGAAATCAGTATTGTGAAAGATAGTCACGTTTGATTCCAACAATCACAATAAGACTATTGACGAGCCGACAAACTCTCCAAGAAAAACTGACAGGAGCCGTGATGAACGGACGCTGTCAACAAATAAAAAGTAGGACGTCAACCAAGATGTCTGCAATATGAGAAATCCATACAAATGAATTTACATTATTCATCAGACACTCAAACAGTAAGTAACAAAGACACTGTTTCTAATATTAGTGGGTCTTAACTGTATTTTAGATCAGTGCAAATAAAACGTGTCCTTCCACAAATACAACTGAAAGCTTCCATCAAGAGGAACTCAAAGGAACCTCAAACCATCACGTAATGATAGATAAAACCAGACGTGGACTTTGTCTTCCTGCAGGACGCGGACTCCTCTAAATGTAAAGTGTGTTCTAAATAAAAAAGTATTACTATTATTATTATTACAGGAGCAACAACACGCCAGAATCACCACGAATGACTGTTCTATAGAGAACATCTCCCTCACAGGTCTTCCTACCCAGGCATCTAGTTCATAGTTGTTCAGTGTTCAGAGTTCAGTCCAGCAGCAGGCAGCATTTCTACGTTCATGTCTGTGTGAGCATGAGGCTGGACAGGAAACCAGGAACACACACAAACCACACGCAACAAAAAGAGTGTGTCGTCCTCAGAGGTGATGTACATCTTTTTTCTACATTCTCCTTACATAATGAACAGAAGTCATTACCTACTGCTGCAGTGTGTGTGTGTGTGTGTGTGTGTGTGTGTGTTTTTAAACTCCTGCCACAAGTTTACAAACAAAAGGAGCTTAATAAATGTTAATGATCACAAACTGTTTCACAAACAAACAAAACACTAATGTCTCACCAATGCACAATAATAGACAGACACAGAGACAGACACAGAGACAGACACAGACACAGAGACAGACACAGAGACAGACACAGACACAGACACAGAGACAGACACAGAGACAGACAGACAGACATAGACAGACACAGAGACAGACACAGAGACAGACACAGACAGACACAGAGACAGACAGACAGACACAGACAGACGTGTGATTTGCAGTCGGATGTTTTCTGATGAGTAAACAGGGAACAAACATGCTTCACAGACGCCTACAGGAACCTCCATCCTACACCTGCGAGAAGCAGAGAGTCAGGAGACCGCTGGGTCCATGTTCCTCGTGTGAGGTCGCTTCCTGTCCTTCAAACGGTCGCGGCGCTGAAGCGTGTTTGTTTACCATTTGTACAAGACATTCGTTTTTTCAATGTGTTCTGTTGTTTCTTAACTTTTGCCAGGAATTTAACCCCATGTGTGTGTGTGCACATGTGTGTCTGTGTGTGCACATGTGTTTGCCTGAGTGTGTGCACATGTGTGTGTGTGTGCACGTGTGTTTGCCCGAGTGTGTGCACATGTGTCTGTGTGTGCACGTGTGTGTGTGTGTGAGTGTGTGCACATGTGTGTGCACATGTGTGTGTGCGCACATGTGTGTATGTGCGTGCACATGTGTGTGGGTGTGTGTGCACGTGTTTGAGCGCGCATGTGTGTTTGCCCGAGTGTGTGCACATGCGTGTCTGTGTGTGCACATGTGTGTGTGTGTGTGTGTGTGTGGGCACATGTGTGTGTGTGCAGATGTGTGTGTGTGCAGATGTGTGTGTGTGCAGATGTGTGCATATGTTTGTGTGCACATGTGTGCGTGTGTGTGTGTGCACATGTGTGTGTGTCTGTGTGTGCACGTGTGTGCTTCTGTGGGAACTCACCTCCGGTGAAGGCGGTGTAGCTGCCTGCTGCTCTTCCTCACAGCCAAAGTTAAAGAGGAGCTGAAGGACTGGAGGAGGAAGAGAGAGGCGGTCAGGACGGAGGCACAGCAGGGAGGATCACATTTGAGATTCAAAACGTGTCCGTCTGTCTGAGAGTGTAGCGTCAGGTAAAAGAAGTAAAAATATGACAAATACGAAATAAGACACAATAAGTTCATTAATATACCCCAGCTTTGGGCTAAATAGGACGGTTGAGAAGTTCTGGCCCAAAAACTTTAGCATATAAAGCCCCCAATGGTGGCTGAAATACGCAACTGACCTTTCCCAAGATCAATCCAGTTCTTCCTCACACAGTGAAAAATGATCCATTAAAGAGTTTGAGTTATGGCGGTAACACGAAGGCTCTGAGGATTCCACTAAAGCTGTGGGATGATGATGATGATGATGATGATTCTGCTGAGATGCTACAGAGACGTAAACTTGTTTGGAGAGTGTTGAAAACTGGTTCTGATCCCGGACTGACGGACTGTTTTCAAACTGAATCATGTGAGGTCACCGTGAGGAGATTCCTGAAGAATCAGAGCGCCGTTCTGCAGCGAGACAAACCACGAAGAAGCTTCTCTCTGCATCTGTGAGAGAGGTGGTTGAATAATTCTAGTGTAAGAATAGCTCCTTTTAACTATTGAACAGTCTCTCCCCAGCATGAGCCCAACTCTCTACATACCACATTAAACATCAAACATCCTTCTTGCTGCCAGATTGTCTGTTTTTTCTCCAGCTGTCTCCACCTGTCAATCATTTCTTTACTATAACACACTGTATTCATGTACTGTGGCCTTTGACCTCAGCTCCAGTCCATCAACCCTCCCAGCCATCGCTCTTTTGCCTCTTTTCTGATTACCCCGTGCGTTTGTTGATTTGTGATCTGATTACATTTTGGTGAAGTTAAGTGTTTTGCATAATTCAAAATACAATAAAATAAAAATCCATTTGGAGCAGTGACGTCACAATGTGGTTATGGCTGCGTCTTTCCTGTGACGTTCCTTCGGGGGGTGGAGTTAGAGTGAGACCACTCTGAGGAACCGATGAGGCCTTCTGATGCTCACCCTTCCCTCCCTCATTCCTCCAGTGGGAGTAAACCTGCTTCTTCATGGAGGGCATTAGATCACGTGGCAGACGCCCCTCTTCTTGTATACTGGTTCCACAGCTGTTGACAGCTGATCTGATTGATGCGTCCGGGTCCTTTTAGATCACTGCTCATTTTCACAGTCGACCTGAATCTTCAGTCAGGGCGAAGAAAAGAGTCCATTTATAGACTTAGTAACCTGAGTAGTGACCCATCTCAACGTGACATTCTTATCTTTTACGCAACCTCTCATCCACGGCGGCGCGGGCCGAGCTCCTGATGTGGCACTTCTACAGAAAGCCACATGACCTTTCTTTCTGACCTTTCTGCCGGCCCTCGATACTACAGCGGCTTCGTTTCCACGACTTATGTGAGCGTCCCGCGGGCCGATGTGCGGACAGCGTGCCGTGTGATGTAACCACACCGCAGTCGACGATGTAACCAGCTCCGCAGGCCGACTAAAGCTGCAAAATACACGCCGCCGTCTGAGACCCCCTCAGAGACAGAGGGAGCAGACTGGGGAGAGAATAGACGTCTCCAGAAGGATCTGCCCCCTTTAAAACACAAAGATGAGTCTATACCTCCGATGACTCACAAAAGTCTTACCTTTAACAAAAGTTACATGATTGAATGAAAGCAGTGGATCCCCTAACACAGACCCTGTAGTTCTCTTGTACGGTGTAAGTCTGCCCCTCCTCCAAAGTGTGCAAGTGTTTCCCTGAGAGAACCAGGTGGAGTGCGTCAGTCTCGCCTGACTGGGAGGCAACGACAGTGACTTCATCACTCATTCCTTATCCGCCACAAACAAACAACATACCTACCGCAATAACAAACTCTGGCTGGGTATTCCTGAAACCAGGCCTTCCTTTAAGTAACTGCCTTGCTCAATGGCACCTCAAGGATTGTTTTTATGCCCAAACTGGAAAGCAACAGCTGTGAATGACTGCGGCACGTGTTCTTCAGAGTAAAAGCAGCGCCGGTTTGAATGAGAGGTCAAACTGAGGTCAAACCCTGACCCCGCACTGATACGCCAAGTATTTGGTTATTTTTAGAAATATGAAACCACAGAATTCCACATGATGGCGTGTCGACCCACACGTCTGACCGCGTACCGGACCGCCTGCTTTAGCTAGAGTGAAAAACATTTCTGCTGGTGTCGGCTTTTCACAACAGGATTCTATTCTCAGACACAGACGAGTTCCCGCCATTCAGCCTGCAGGTGACGCGTATCGATCCGTAAGGGTTCACGGGTTCACACAGGAGTCTGCCTCAGTGGTGAGGAGGGTGATGTTATGGGTCACGGTGTGATCGCAGTGGAAAATCTGAGGGAGTAACGAAGGCATTAATCGGAGCCTGGAGAGGCGGGCCGGCTGGACCGGATCATCAGACGCTCTGCCAAACTGGGAACCCGACCGGCTGCTGGAGTTTCTGCTCAAGGGGACGAGATGCCCAGAGAAATCCGGCACCGCTAATTAAAGAGAATAAAAATAAATCATGAGACTTCTCGGAGAGTGGAGTTGAGGAAAGAGTTTGGTTGATGGTGAGAGAAGGAGAGAGAGAGTTCATCTTCTTAGATTTCTGGGACGCGATCTCACAAGAAGACCTTTAAAGATGTCGGCTTCAGCAGGAGGATGTGTTTTCCCCAAAGACGTGTGTCCTGATTGGGTAGAACTACAGACAATTTCTAGATTTTTCTCTGAGAATAACGGATGGAGCGTGATGAAAAAAGAGATCAGGTATATTTAACATGCCTCAGGTGTCACTCAGACACACTGGTTCAAACATTCAGTCTGTTCTTCGGCAGCGAGTGGCAGAAGGTTTGGGTCAACGTAAAAGTGGGTGCAGTTTTCTGTGCATCCAAATATCAACCTGGATCCACCGGATTCAAAAAGATTTACATCAGAAGCAGCTTGTAAATTCATTTTTCAGGACTTTGAGACACAGACCCAAATACTGTAGGTTGTACTTTTTAAATACCAGATGAACATTTTGGTCAAATCACTCAGACCACTAGATGGTGCTTTAAAGTATTTCCAGCAGAGGTAAGCAAATATGCAGCTAACAAACAACAACAAACAAGTTCCCTCCACATTTAGATCAAACAAATGGACCTCTTTCTGTTTTTTTTAAAACAAAATAAGTGAGAGCGCAACGACTCAGGAGTGTCGAATAAAGTAGAATGAACACAAGGGGTTCACCTCGGCTGCTACAGCCAGGGGTTAGCGTTAACGGAGGACAGCTAAGCTAGCATTAAGATAGATCCATTAAAAAACAAACAACGCTGGAGACAAAACTACGTCAAATTCAAAGCAAGCTATGAAAACCTAAACCTTTGCAACCTAGTGCGAATTGAGTCGCTGGGTCAAACACAGGAACCCATGTGTGAGACTCCATTGGCACTTTCTTCCAGAGAGCCAACAGTAGCATGACGCTACAGAGATGAGGAGCACGACGTCTACAAGAACACTCTGTGTTCAGAGGAAAGGGTCACAACAACTTACATCGTCTGACCTCACAAAGGACTGGAAACTCACATTCCGACAGGTGGAATTGAACTAGAGTCTAAATCAAACAGTTCAATGTTTTCTTCTCTGGACCTCCAGCTGCAGCGGAGGTTCATCCAGTCGCATCGCTGCGTCTGTCCGTCCGTCCGTCTCTAACAACACTTCTTCGTCATCATCTTTTCATTTGACTGGGCGCTGAGTCTCGTCTAAAACACCTAAGGTCAATTTGTTGTGTGCAGCAACATTTATGTCATGAGGACTTGTAGACCGGTCCATCTTTTTGATGTTACATTTCAGTACCAACACATTCTAGTGAAGTGGGATGAAAAGACCGAAACCATGATCTTATTAAGGTTAAAAACAGATCTTTACAAAGCTGCCCTGTGAGGACACACTTTATAGTTGAAAAAGAAGAGCTACTAAATCACAATACATTTACCGTAGATTAAGTATCGTTCCCCTGCATGAAAATGTCTGTTTAAATAACTTAATTTGTCAAAATGTGATCATGAAGTATTCAAATCAGAGAGAGAGAGAGAGAGAGAGACAGTCATTGTGGTCACAGTAGTTTTACAGTCATTGTGGTCACAGTAGTTTTACAGTGTCTTGTGTTTTGATGGATCTTATTTAACCTTGCCGTATTTTTCACTCCTTAAAAGGACATGACCTATGCAGCGCCACAACTCTCTTAAAAAGAAGCTAATCTTGTAGCTAGCCTCTGTTTGTGTGAGTGCAGCTACGGTGTTTCCAGCCTTCATGGTTCACTTCACTCCAGGCTGCCCTCCTCCACCTCCTCCACCTCCTGCTAGCTCCTATCATGCTACACGGTTAGCTCCGCTGCCGGCGGCGGGTACAAAGACCCGCACACAGCCGACCCTTCAGTTCTTAGGCTTACCTCACAGAGAGCCACGGCCGCTCCGAGTC
The DNA here is from genome assembly GCA_009660295.1 of Lophius piscatorius. NCBI lineage: Eukaryota > Metazoa > Chordata > Actinopteri > Lophiiformes > Lophiidae > Lophius > Lophius piscatorius. The sequence goes on along the minus strand of VRLP01002666.1, from coordinate 60,768 downwards.
CCCGCACGGACCTAAGCTGTGCCTTCAAAACGTGCTTAAAGGCTGGCCTGCCTTGTCGAGCGTCAGGAGGAGATGCTGCTGAGCGTCTTCTCCTCTCAGTCTGCTGTTTGAAGCAGTAGCTTTCTCCTCTCGCTGCAAAAATACTACTTCAGCTCCTGCCCGTACTCCACCATGAAGAAGCGCAAGTCCTTTTTCAACGCTGATGAAATAATAGAATACTCGACAGAAATGTTCCAGTTCCAGTTAGTGGTTCGCTAAATCCCACGTAAACACAACCATAAACAGGAATAGAACGCGATTTACTCCCCTGTTGTGGACGTTCAGTGAAAACTTACAAGGTGTGCGCGCTTTTAGAAACACTTTACGGTTATACTCCAAAATGATGGACGTTAAACAAACCTTTAACGTTACCAGACAACATCCAATCAACTTCCGGGGTGGGCGGGACAAACAGAGATAACGGACCTGAGACCGTATTTTAACGTCAGTGAGAAAGTATGTGATTTATTTTGGGTAAATAACGGCAACGATTTTGATCTTGGCTATGATATGACGAGAGATGGACACGGCGGATTAAGGAACACAATGAAGTAAGTCGGACTTTGTCTTCGGGGCAACACAAAAGCTAATTGCTATCAGACTGGGAGGCTAGTTGTCACTTTAGCATGAGCTAACTATGAATGAATAGAATGTTTTAAAATGACAACAGCAGCTATTTCAACCTTGTTTTGTTCTTTTATGTGTCGTTTTCCTTACAAACGATCAACATTTATGGGTCTACGTGTGTGACTGTGGTGTCCAGACTCTGATGAGGCCACAGTCACTGAGATGTCTCTGGCTCAGAGGGTTCTGCTGACCTGGGTCTTCACCCTGGTCTTCCTCATCATGCTGGTTCTGAAACTGGACGGGAAGGTAGATCTTTATTTCCTCATTAGACTTCTCAGTCTCCTCTCATCAACATCCCAGCCTGCAGTTGAAAGTGACACAATCCTTTCACCTCATATTTTATCCACCTTGCCTTGAATGTAGACTTTTATCTTTGACCTTCTTTCTTCTTTTACATTGTATGAAAGTATGTCATGCTGTCGGATCACGGCCCACATGTGAACGTGACCCGTCACATGGGTAAAGATTAGATTCCACAATGTTTGTTCATGCAGTGTGAACCTAGTCTCACTAGGATTCTGAGAACATCATCAGCTGCTGTCCATCAAAAGTATCGACTTTTCCTGTAAATAAAATGTTTACTCAATGTGTTGATGAGTGGAATTTGAATCTCAGGATGATTAAAGTTCATTAATATTTTTCTCATTAAAACTAGAAAATCTCCCGTCACGCTCACGCCCAACAGGCATGACGTCATAACCATCCGACGCTTTCGCCACAAAATCACACTTTTAAAAGAGAACGTGCTCACTGACCCACACAATTAAACTAAGTATGACTGAGTTATGAATACGTAATTTCATGTTGTCACGAGTGGAAGTGATTTTATTTTATATTACCAGTTTTCTTTTTACAGTGTTTAAAATTTTTTTGTTAAAATGCGGCAGGAATAAAATAATGTCAGATTCTTGCACCCATCATAAACAAATATTTATTTACCATTTTATATTTGAGGGGTTTGGAAGGGAAAGTCGTGGAAAATGAAACTTGAAGAATTCTAATCGTGTACCGTTAAAGAAAATTATGATCTTAAGGAAATATCTTAAACCCTAAACCTAAATGAATTATTTTTGAGTCCAACTTATCAATTTACGTTAAAAATTCTTAATTTAGTTGAAATCGACTAGTCGAAGGATTTTCTTGAGTAAATAAATATTTGTTTATTATCGGTGCACAATTCAGACATTTATTCCTGCAGCATTTCAAGACAATATTACACTTAAAAAATGTTTTACTAATAAACAAAATCACCTCCACTGTTGACACAATTAAATCACATATTTTCAAGTGAAATTTTAGACTCCACTTAACGCAGTTTAGTTTCTTACAGCGCAGGTCTGACCCGTGGAGGTCTAAACCTCAGCAGACCTCTGAAGGTCTGCTCCGGTATCCGGTACCACAGCAGACCTCTGAAGGTCTGCTCCGGTATCCGGTACCACAGCAGACCTCTGAAGGTCTGCTCCGGTGTCTGGTACCGAGAGAAGGTCATGGTCGACGGCACCCATTTGCTACAGCTTTGATTGGACCTTCTCCCTCTTTTGCATTTAGGTGCAGTGGAATTGGTTCCTCATCTTCCTCCCCGTCTGGGTCTTTGACGGGATCCTCATCCTTATGCTTACCATCAAGATGGCCAGCCGGTGCAAGCCTGGTTACGACCCCCGCAACGGCTCCCCGGACCTGCGCCTGCGGGCCTGGTATCTGACGGCCATGCTGCTCAAGCTGGGCTTCTGCCTGACGCTGTGCGCCAAGCTGGAGAAGCTGTTCGATGTGAAGCTGACGTTCGTGTGCATTCCGCTGTGGACCCTGTTGGTGGGGGCGCTGGTGGAGCTGGGTCTGAACATCTTCCCTGAGAGGAGGGAGGCCTGAGGGCGACCCAACCGTCGGTTGGACCCTCGGCACGACTCATTGCAGCAGAACTTTTTGATAGATTTGTGCTTGTGGGACCTACACACAGTGAACATGTTACCAGTTCTGTTTGGGTCCAGACGAGACCGAGGCTCAGTCATCTTAAGAACCAGTCCTACGCCGTCGTCCCCGACAGCAAGGAATATCCCCCCCAAAAAACCCCAATCCCCTGCATTGTACAAACAACCCTCCCTGATTTGAAATGTGAAGTCAAGTCCAAAGAATAGTGTTTTGATTTTGTTAAAGAAAAACTCCCCATGTGACTAAAATATGAAGTATTAGAGTAAAATCTTATGTATACACGATAGATCTCCTCCTGTCGATGCATCTGGACCAAATCTGGATCAACGGTTGAGAAATTAGGGCTTGAAAGCTTTAGTGGATAAAGCTCCCCCTAGTGTTGGAAATAATAAACTTACCAGACTCACTCCTGTTCTTCCTCACACGGAGGTGTACGCGGGGATACAATTCTAAAATGAGCCTTGGAATAGTTTTAGTGATCGCGTTGACATGAAGGGTCGGCGGGGGCAAAGTGGGTTACCGTGACTTTTCTAGGATATGATAAATGATGTGATGAGGAACCAGACGGTGTGAGTCTTGGATGCGATGAAGAGCTGCTGTGAATCCATCTGCTGAAAGTGGTTCTGAAGAGTTGGATGCTGTCAGCAGTGAGGGAAGCGACTGTGAAGACGCCGACACCTGAACTCAAGACGGCGGCCGTCAGTCTTTATTTCCCCGTGTATAAGCCGGCCCGGGTTCTTCTTCTGGTGAAGGTGACCTTTACTTAAGCTCCACGGCGTCAGCTGTGGTCCGTGGTACCAGAACAGTGGATCCACGTTCTCTTCCACGTGCTGTAGATGTCGTGTGTCGCCCCTCGGCTGTTGAGAGCAGCTGGAAAAATATTTTTCCAGGAGTTATACATTAACTTCAGGGACGTTCATGACGCCATGTGTCTGCCGGACACACGGAGAATGAAGAACCTCTTCTCCCGCTGCAAGCTCCATTATCTGTCGCCCAAATCATTCTGTCAGCCACCCAAATCCCAAATCGGTGAGCATCTGATCATTCCTGCATGTCTTGGGAGAAACTAAATAAATTATTTCTCTACATCAAACTGTGGTGGTTGATGAAGATGACAGTGAGGAGATGAGCTGGAGGACCAGCAGCCTCCGTGTGAGAACTCTGACGCGTCATTTTCTCTGGATGAATCAGTTTTTTCAGTGAGACATTTCTACAACATCACATATTTAATCATATGAGATCAACCTTTCCAGTTTGTATTCTTTGTGTACCTGGAGCGGTACATGACGGAGAGGAGAAGGACCAGAGCCCATTCGGCGTTCCAGGAGCTTTCAGCTCTTTGTGCTCAAAGCTCCTGGAAGCTCCTCACTCACTATGAAGTGAGTGAGGAGGATGGACATGCAGTTGGTTGGTTTGACAGAGGAAGATGTAGTGGACGGGGGGGATCTGCTGAGGAGACCCCTGAGGGGAAGAGTAGGTGGAGAAAAAGGAGAAGACAGCATTTAATGCAGGAATGTTACACAGATTAATTTCCCGTCCTGACCAATCAGGAGCCGCTGCTGCAGGATGGCGCTCTGACCTTGAGCAGCGCTCAAAGACGGTAAACTCTGTGAAAACACTCTCGCCTTTTCATGAGCATTTTCCAAGCTTTCGCTCCAGAACAATTTCTGTGTCTGCGCCAACTTCCTGCCTCCTTCCCACTCGCTGTGAAGGTCAGCTGAGCTCCTCTGGTATTCCTGCTGTGTGGGAGGAAACATGGGGGGCGGGCAGAGGAGCCACGACTGTTGGGAGATCCAGCAGACCAGCTCTGAACTATGAAGCTCCTGCATGGATGTGTGAGGTGTCTGCTTCTATCTGCACTGTAAAAAATGTCCCACAGGATTACAGTTGAATACCAGCTGCTGTGGTTGCCAGAATCTCAGCGTGATAAAAATGCAGTGACCACGATGAAGACATTAAGGTAAATTACCGTATAGACTGTTCTCACTGTAAAACATTTCTATAGACATTAGGGTTGAAAACTGATACAGCAGCAGTAAAAGACCGTAACATTCCACCAGGACATCCCCTCACTGGATCCTTAACGCAGGAAAATACAGATTTCTCATCCATTCAAAGCCGTATTTCCACATTAATGAAAGAAATGATCGCATTAATTGGAAAATATGAAGGAATTAGAAATACTGTCTAGAAAATAGGCGTTCTCCCTCAACACATCTGATCCGGACATCCAACTGAGAGGAGAACCAGAACTGGCTGGACGTTGTACCACGCAAGTACCAGGTTATTTACAAGCCCGCTACGTCCCGCCGCTTTTCCTTGCAGAAGACGGGAACTCTCTTCTGGAAGCAGACGCTGAAGTAGTTAATGATGACGCGGGTTCGTTCAGCGTGAAGAAATAAAGACGCCGCAGAGACTCTTTGATAACTTCTGCATCACATCTGATAGAAATACCACAAAGTTCAGATAAGGATTTTTGTCTGTAAAATACCACCTGTCCACTAGAGGGAGCTACAGGCCCACACTACAACCTTTGACTGTTGCATAAATCAATGTTTGTAATAAAATCCAGCATTATGCACTGTAAGATATAAATAAATCAAAAACTAGGATAAAGCCTGATTTTCAGTCTTTGTCGGAGAGATCAAAGGTGTGTTTGATGTTGATTGACATTTACTCTGGTATACAGTTTTTGATTGCATGTAAACAAACACTATTTGTGTCAAGTACCTTTCTGGCTGCTGTTTTATGATTATGATGAGGTCATCTTTTTCATGAAAGAATTAGGTGAGCCTTTTTTAAGTCAGGTATTACTTCCTGTTTACCTAGACGCCCATATATGGAGGGGGTTACGCCTCACTTTTTCCTTTACCCATCTTTTTCCAACATGCATAAAATGTCTGACAAGGAATTCATCTGAATAAGTTCTTATATTTGTTTCCAACCACCGGACCAGAACAAATGGACTGACGCTCCGACTGTTTCCATACATTGAACCTTTTATTAGTTCGGCTCATATTTAAAGTAGAAACCACACTACAAGTTTCCTCCTTTTTACAAAACTCCTCATGTCACGTGTTTTACAGTGCTGACAGTCAAAATACAAACAAAACAGAAATAAAACCAAAATCTGAGATAAATAAATTCACGCTAGTTTGACCATAATGTTGTCACATTTATATAAAAAAATAGAAGTTCCTGTCAGCTTTTAGTGACATCTGACCCCAAGAGCATAAAAACAGCTGCAGAGCGGAACCATCACCTCGCTCTCCTGAACGCCCCAGAGAGAAGACTTCTGGAAGTTTAACGGTTTAAGAGATTTCCAGGCCGAAAAAAGAAACAGCTAACACAGGTATTTGGAGTTTTTTGATTTAGCAGTAAAGATGGGACAGAGCTGGTTCTCTTTCTGGCGGTGGACCGTTCAGTTTAGGACAGGCACTGGGGAAACGTTGTGGGCTACATTGGAGAGTGGACCCCCCCCCCCAATATTGATATTAAACTCTTTTTCTCTCTACATCAAACGTTCAACACTGTGGGACAGAGTTTCACTCTAAAACTTCCTCATTATGAAGAAACAAACTCTTCATAGTTAATAATTTATTGTACTTTTAGTACACGAGGTCACTTCAGTCACTGGTTGATAAATAAAACATCTTTGACAGACAGGACGCTCCACTCTGTAGAGAAACTGGACCGGGATCAGCTGAGGTGGGAAGGATCTACGTCTTGGAAGAACTCTGAACAGCTGACAATTGGACATAATGTGGGATTCATGGAGCTTTTCCGATAATACCGTCTATATTTAGAGAGAAGTCGGCGGGTGTAGGATGCTGCCCTGCTCATGAGCTCCTACTCCAGCTGCATTAGTACTGATGTCATGTTTAGATTGAAGAATGTTTTAAGACTTTTGATTGAGTTTTTTTGGAGGCCGACATGTTTGTGGATGTGCGCAGAATGTTTTTTTCCTGAGACTCTGGGGGCTGATGTACGTAGCAGTCTGGGCTGGAGCAAATTGTTCTTGGGCTGACCGGTATCAGGTCATTTTCCAGAATTAAAAGGTGCTGGTTCGATTCCAGTGGACTCGTCTGTTGGTGTTTGGAAGCTGCAAGCTCAAGGAAACAGCAATGATTTAAAGACATTCTGGGAAAACATGCAGATTGTTCCCACTCCAGCGTCTGTACTGGTAATATGAAGCAGAGACTCTTTGCATAATGAACTTTTCCTTCATTTCGTTGCGATTCTGGCGGACCGCTGCTGGGTTCCAAATTAACCCAGAGAAACATCAAACTAGAAAGATTCCACATGTCTGGTCCAGGGATCCAACTCTGAACACAAACATTCTAACAATTCTAAGAAGCTCCTCACACATTTGGAAGAGAAGATCAACACAACCGTGGAGGTGGAACCAGAACCAGAACTAATCCGCGGCTAGATGGGAATTATGGCAACAATCTTCTGCCTCGTTCCCGAGTTCTGGCCTTAAAAGCCTTTTATGTCCTCAGCAAAGAATACAACCGAGGGAGAAATGATTTCAAAATAAAATAACCTTCAAAGAGTCATAATGACGGCAAAGATTTAACAGGAATTTTGGATTTCGTGGAGATATTCCACTTTAAATAGTTGTGACCAGCTCGCCGTTACACCCTCACCGCGGCGCCAGAACCAGAGCCGTTTTGGTAAAGCGTGTTTTTAGAAAACGATTGGACCCTTTTTTAATTCTCTTCAATATGTCCTCACATCATCTAGTACGCCAAACCCCCCCCCCCTTTAGGCATGCTGACTGAGCAGAGACAAAGTGTCCTGAGACCTTTTTCTGGTTTCTCTCAGACTCGGTCACATCTAGTGGATTTAATGGGTGTTAAATAAATTGGGATCTTGTGTTTTCTGGTTTACTTGTGAGATGTTTGGAGGCGTGGTTTCTCCTGCTTGTGTGTGTGTGTACGCCGCCGCGTGTTGAAGCTGACCAACAAACTCAATTCTAATCATCCCAGAGTCCTGACGGACGTTTCTCCCAGATCTGACCTTCTTCTTCAGGAACTACTCCAGAGATAAACGACAACTTTCAACAAATGAAGGCTCTGCAGACACAGAACCTGGAAGCAGGTTCCTGGACTACCTCCCTGCTCCGGGAGCAGAACCTCCAGGAGCAGAACCTCCGGGATCAGAACCTCCGGGAGCAGAACCTCCAGGAGCAGAACCTCCAGGAGTGTGGTCTAAGCCTTAGCTTTATATTCCCCGTACAGACAGTAGAAGTTCTTTTACTGTTCCACGCTGACTTACATTTATTATTATTATTTATTATTGACAGATGGGGTCTCCGTCCATTTAGTGCCATTAAAAACCTTTTGCTGGGTAAAAACACCATAAAATTCCCTTAATACCCGTTAAATACATCCAAGCACTTCTCAGTAGACGCGTCTGGAATAAAGAACATTAACGCTGTTCAACCAAAAGCTTCACACCAGAATAAAAATACTGATTAATATTTTTATCAACATATAAATAAGGGGGAAATCTATTTATATTAACTTCAGCAGGTTATTGCAGAGCGTTATTGCTCAGTTACAATATTAGGTAAGAGCTCTAGGAGACGGTATCGATCAGAATCAGAAGATTACAGTAGAAGAAAAGTCAGAAGGTTAGTGCATCGTAGAAAAGAGGAGATCTCCACCATCATTATTCCACAAACGGTCCTGGACTCCAAGAATAAAGGAGGAAGAATAAAGGAGGAAGCAACAAAAGGAGGTGCTGATGACCTCCTGTCCAACAGACCTGATGTTCACGGATGTTCTTGTATCTGACAGCAGTTCCTTCGGACCTTCAGCCAGAATCATTTCTTACTTTAAGACAAACTTAGGGGGAAAAAGTGTGAATAAATGAAATGAATCAAAACATTTTTTGAACCAAGCAAAACAAAACAAAACATCGGTCGATCTAAACCAGAGGTCTGCTTGATCAACGACCGTATTCACACTCCTTCCTGTTTACATCGACCCCGCCAAAATAAAAGTCTGTCCTCTTCAGTCACTTCAAAAACTAGAAAACCTGCTTCTGCTCCTCTTCATGCTGGACAGAGGAGGAAGGCTGGGGAGGACGGGGAGGTGGCGAGGAGGTGGGGGGAGGCGGGGGAGGAGGGAAAGGCGGGGCAGAGGTTGGGTACTGTGGTTGTAGGTGGTAGGAGGGGTGGGGGAGAAAGTGGTGCGAAGGGTAGTGGGGAGGCTGAGGGGGGAAGAAGGTTTTGGCGTGCGGGGCGATGTACTGGTGATGGTGGGACAGGTGAGGAGGGAGCGAACGGGAGCTGCTGGGTGGGGTGTTTGGTTGAGGCTGGTAATACGGCTGGGACTGGGTGGAGATGCTTGGTTGGTGCGGCGGACGAAGGTGGCTCATCTGAACCGAAGGGGGCGGCGGCACGTTCTGACCCAGGAAAGAGTTCATAGTTTGGGGTGGGTGAGGTGGAGGGGGAGAGGGGTCTGGGGGGAGCAGCGCTGACCTGTGAGGAAGATGAGGGTGTTGCAGGATAGGGGGAAAAGAGGCGGGACGCATGTGGGGGTGGTGGTGCTGGGGTGGGTACGGCTGCATGTACATCCCGTGGCTGGCGGCGTCCTGTGGCGGATGCGTCTGAGGAGCCGTCTCCACAAACGTCCTGGAGTCGATGCAGGGAGTCCGTTTCTCCTGGAGCGTAAGCCTCCAGGAGTCCGTCTGAGTCCGAGTGTCAGACGGTGAGGCGGGTGTGAGGGTCTGTGACGTCTGGACATACGACGGGACGGCGGGCTTCAGGCGAAGACAGTCTTTGGTCTTCGGCTGGTTTGACCGAAGGGAGGAAGGCAGCTGGGACCTCAGCGACACGGCGGGTGGAGGAGGCGAGGAGAAAGGCTCCACGACAGGCTTTGGGGCAGGTAGAGGCAATGTGTCAGATGTTGAGACCGAGGAAGACGTGGGCAGAACAGGAGGCGAAGAGGAGGAAGAGGATGGACTGGGAGCAGCGGGAGGAGAACGTAGAAGAGTAACGGCTGAAGGTGACAGAGAAGAGGAGGATCTGGGTGGTTTAGGAGTGGAGGAGGTGGCGTCTGAATGACGGTGATGGTGGTGATGGTGTTTGGCTGCTTTGGTTTTTGTGTGTCGATGAAGAGGATGAGGAGGAGGAAGGAGAGTTGAAGGTGATTTTTTCTTGCAGAGAGGAGGTGCTGGAACACCTACTTTTGTCTTAACAGGAGGCGACTCCTCATATTTCTGTATCCCTCCTTTCTCCTCCTCTTCGTCTGCAGCGTCACTCACACTGGACTCCACTGAGGGAGCAGGAAACCAGAGAGGAGGAGGCGTTTCTTCCTTTTTGACAACCGGCAACGTTCTGTTTCCTGCAACATCATCCTCCTCATCTTCCTCCTTTGTCCTCTTCTTCGCCACTTTCTCACTATTGTTTCCCCTCCTCCCCTCACCTTCCTCTCTTTCTGCCACCGAACACACTTCCTCCTCCTTTACCTCCTCTTCTACGTGGTTGTACTGCTTTAAGCGTACGTGCCACGCCAGGCTGCAGACCGACGACACCGTCTTGAACTGGTGGACCACGTTGCGAGGAATGAAGTAGACGTCGTCGTGGCAGAGACGGATGCGAGCGTAACGGATGTCCTCACGACGCAGCTGGTTTAGTTTGGCATCATCCACCCACTGCACACACTGGGGGGGGGGGAGAGAGAGAGAGAGAGAGAGAGAGAGAGATTTGTATTTTGACAGATTACTGTCAAAACCACAAAATAAACCCTGAAACCTTGAACACTTCTTCTCTGGTCTGTTCCCTTCAGGTTCTCCACAGCAGATCATCTGTCTCCATCTACCTGTCCTCTGCATCTTCCTCTGTCACACCAACCAACTGCATGTCCTCTCTCACCACATCCAGAAACCTCCTCTTTGCTCCTCCCCTTCTTCTCCTGCCTCCAGCATCCTTCTACCAGTAGATCCACTATCCCTCCTCTTCTTCACGGGTCAGAACCATCTCAATCTGTCCTCTCTGACTTTGTCTCCAGGACGTCTCACCTGGACTGTCCCTCTGTCCTTGTTTTGACGAGTAAACTGACAATAAATATATAAATATAAATACACATTTACTTGTAGTAATAGTAGTAGTACAGTCATGGTGTACTACAGGTGAAGTATTTAAACACGGCCTATCAGATGACTTTATGAGCCTCTAACTGACGTCTGGTGGGTCCGTGGTTCGGGTCCAGGAGTCTACATGAAGGAGGGTCCTGGAGCAGGACCCCTAATAGAACTTCAGCAGAGATGTGTGATGAATAAACCATATACTATTAATGTTTCACTACTAAATAAGCTTTGATGTACATAAGTTGTGTAGTTTGAAACTCTGACTCTCAAAGTAGGACAAATAGACGTTTGTGTTCCAGTAGAGTAAATCTAATCGCTCGTGCATTAATATTCATTAATATTCAATATTCCTTTTTTTAACTATACTTAAAGAATGAACTACTGGTGAGATTCTTTTATTCTTCTACGGCCTCTTTCATCTCATGGTTTATTCTGAAGAGCTGCATTTAAACACTGAGGAGATTATCCTGCAGAAATCAGGTTAACTTGACAAAACCAGACTTTAGATGTAACAAAAGCTTCTGGTCAACTTTTGTCCAGCAGGTGGCACCATCGCTCTCAGATGAAAGTCACGTTATGGTCATTCTGAGGAGTAATTCTGTGTGTGTGTGTGTGTGTGTGTGTGTGTGTGTGTGTGTGTGTGTGTAGTCTATGTGTGTGTGTGTGTGTGTGTGTGTGTGTGTGTGTAGTCTATGTGTGTGTGTGTGTGTGTGTGTGTGTGTGTAGTCTATGTGTGTGTGTGTGTGTGTGTGTGTGTGTGTGTGGTAAACCTGAGACAGTGGAGGTTCGTGTAGATCCAGCTGCAGCCTCTGAACCACATGAGGAAAGTCCCCGGCGTGGAAACACACGACATCTTTGGTTACACGAGGAGGTTCTGAGCTGAGGACCAGGTGGGACAGAGTCAGAAGGATGACACCAGGTTCTGCTGGCCAGTGAGTTTCTTCTCAAAGCCTTACCTTTCTCCAGACCGAACTGCCTTCAGGACCCCCACCGCTGCCGTGGTCTGGCGCTCGAAGCCCTGGCCGATGTGGTCGGCGTGGGCGCGGGTCCGGTCCTCAAACAGCATCTCTCTGGGCTCACTGGTCCTGGGCAGCGACTGCAGCAGGTTCTTCACCTCGTTGGTGGATCTAGAGTCAGACCCAAATGAGGAGTGACAAAGAATGTCAATCAAACTTGATTAAGAAATAAGATGTGAGTCAGTGAGTCTCACAGGTGACTGACAGAAGAAAACCAGTGAAGGGAAGTCAGTCAAACAAAATAAAAATACTGAGATGACACGGTCAGGGACAACCGGGTGTCGTCAGGAGACACGGTCAGGGACAACCGGGTGTCGTCAGGAGACACGGTCAGGGACAACCGGGTGACGTCAGGAGACACGGTCAGGGACAAACGGGTGACGTCAGGAGACACGGTCAGGGACAAACGGGTGACGTCAGGAGACACGGTCAGGGACAAACGGGTGACGTCAGGAGACACGGTCAGGGACAACCGGGTGACGTCAGGAGACACGGTCAGGGACAACCGGGTCCGAGTTTTAAGGTCCATTATGGTATTTCTATGCTTGTTTTAAGAATTCCAGTTAAGCAAAAAAGTTCCCGAACCCATCGACAGATTTTTATTCATTTTCTGCTGATTTTAAAACAATTTGATTATAATTTAAATATATTTGCGGTGTAGTATAACACACACACACACACACACACACACACACACACACACACACACACACACACACACACACACACACACAGTGTAGAGGAGAAGTGCTGAACGAGCACATCTGAGTGAGAGATTTGAGGTCCACCATCTTTATCTACTGTGTGTGCGGTCTGGTTGCTCTGATATGGCGGTGTGTGTTGGTGTGTGTGTGTGTGATGGTGTGTGATGGTGTGTGTTGGTGTGTGTGTGTGTGTGATGGTGTGTGTGATGGTGTGTGTTGGGGTGTGTCGGTGTGTGATGGTGTGTGATGGTGTGTGTTGGGGTGTGTCGGTGTGTGATGGTGTGTGATGGGGTGTGTTGGGGTGTGTCGGTGATGGTGTGTGATGGTGTGTGTTGGTGTGTGTGTGTGTGTGATGGTGTGTGATGGTGTGTGTTGGTGTGTGATGGTGTGTGTTGGTGTGTGTGTGTGTGTGATGGTGTGTGATGGTGTGTGTTGGTGTGTGATGGTGTGTGTTGGTGTGTGTTGGTGTGTGATGGTGTGTGATGGTGTGTGTTGGTGTGTGATGGTGTGTGTTGGTGTGTGTTGGTGTGTGTACGGGACACATTCCTCAGTATTTATGAGGACATAAAGAGAGAGAGAGAGAGAGGAGAAGAGATTAGAGTAGAGGAGAAAGAGGAGAGTGGGGTGATGAAGAGGTAGGGACAAAGAGGGAGGCGTGGAGAACCCGTATCTCCAACGACAACCAGCGTCGATGTCCATCTAGAAGCTCTGCTGCACTTCATCATCATCATCATCATCACTCAGTAAGTCCACAAGCTGCCTCAAAAAACATTTGACTCCACCTTTGACAGCTTACAACAACATCAACCTCTGGATGTACTTAACCAGCCATAACATTACAAACACCTACATATGGCTGTCACTATCATGAAATTTCCGTTTCTGTTCCATCAAACCGTTTTATGTAGATGACTGGAGTCACTTATTACGACGATGAAAAATATGTGATTAATGCAAATAATTATAATCAAACGATTCTGTAATCATGCGACAGGCCAACAATCAATCATCCAAAGTTTAACATTTGTTGAAGCTAGTTCGTCTGGCTGTCCTCATCTGTGGTCCTCCCACCGCCTGGTTGGACGGACATCTGCTCATTGAATTCAGGTCAAAGGTGAGTGCCGCTATATTCTGGCTCCAAAGGAGGAGATGCATGTCCAGAAAAACAAACGGTATTTGAGACTGTGGAGGGAAAATAAATACTTATTTTTTCTTCCACCGCCCAAAAGCAGGAAAAGATGAAGTTTGAGATCAGATTTAAGTTCTCAGGTTTGAGCTCTTTTCCTTTGTTTTAAAAACAAATAGCTGCTTGTTAATCTCGGCGAGGCTGCACAGGCCGACGGGCCCACAGCTCCACTGGACCCGGCTGTCATCCATCATGCAGTCCGGATCTAACCAGGAACAGCGTGTTCTGCTGCGGGCCTCTGGCCAAGGCTGCTGCTGCTGTTCCTCTGCAATCACTGTAAATCTCTGGATTACACTCTCCTCTTTTCACTATAAGACAAATTATTTGGGAGTATTTTTATCATCGGAATACTATAATCAAGCCGAAGACCTCAGCCTGATTATAGTACTCAGGGCCCGAACTACTCACAGCCGGAACTCTTCACTGAATTCATGGAGCAGAAGAAGCTCAAGTGTGAACAGATGTTCCCTTAAAGCAGTCCTTCCTCCAACATGTGGTCAAGCTGCACATCCGCTCTTCTGCATAATAAAACAAGACATTTTCATCCCCTCACACTCTTTCATCTTTAAATTCACAGCCACGCACAAACAAAAACACGTGCAGCGCTGACATATCTGAGCGACGTGCGCTCTTCAAACACACCTTTACACTTCCTGAAAACAACGTCACATGAAGGCGGCCATAGATCGGCTGAACGCAGGCGGACGGGTCAGGCGGAGGAAAGAGGACTGACTGCTGCAGAAAGCAACAGGGAAAGACGGGGTGGAGTCAAGGTGTGAGAGAAAGAAGGGAGAGGTGGGTGGAGCCAAGCTAGAGAGGAAGTAGGTTTGTAGATGTCGCTTATTATCGACGGTATTTGTGTTTGAAGTGATGAGCATGTGGTGGATGAGAGAAGAAGGCAGGAAAGGAAGAAGGGAAGATCTGTCTTTCTGTGTGTGTGTGTGTGTGTGTGTGTCCTTACAAACAGATGCTTTCAGACACAGCTGTTACACAAGTGTTCCTGACAGCTCACACATTTCCCTGAACGCTGGCCTGTTCACACACGGCTAAATCTCAACAGACGGCGTGAAGACGCAGCAAAGTCTTCCACGTACAGGTTCCCCACCTCCCCCTCATTCACCCAGGAGAGTCGGAGAAGGGTTTTCTGACTTCAGGAATAAGACCAGACAGATTTCCTGGAGTCGATAAATTTAGACACGACTGGACTGATGGTCGGGAAGTTACGGACCAGAACCTGTGATTTACACTAAAAACTCCCCCTAGTGAGTAAAATATGAACTTTTAGAGTGAAACAATATAAAAACAATTTGCTCTGATGAGACAGATGAGCATATTTGGACATAATTGGACATACGGTGAGTAGAATATGACAAATACAGGTTAGATCTCCTTCATGCGGCTCATAGGATTGAAATCTGAGGAGGAGATGATGTCATGAGCTCCGTACTTTTCGGGGCCATAATTAGCATAAATATCAAAGAGCAGAACGAGTGAAGGGCTGAGGTGAGTGAGCGCTTGAGAAGATTAAAGTATGGTTTCGGGCTGACAGAAATAACTGCTCTGTGGATAATAAAATGTGCTTGGCGAGCTGCCATGAGGAGGAGAGCCTGACGTTGACTTCATTAACATGATGACCTCATCTGAGCGATGAGCCACAAACCACAGAAACACACACCATCATGGCCTTCCACAGAGGAATCGCGTGTGGGACGGAGCAAACAGTGATCCTGTGAGGCAGACGGAGGACGTGATCGCCAGCTTCATGTGCGAGTGTGTTTCAGTAGCGTTTTTATCATCATCATCGGCCCTCGCGGCTCCAGCAGATGGCTTAATAATGCGCCACTGACACATGTATTAAGAAGAGACAGCATTTACAGGGAGCAGAATCACTGCTAACTCGATGTCTCCAGGACAATCGTCATCATTTATCTGTGTGTGTGTGTGTGTGTGTGTGTGTGTGTGTGTGTGTGTGTGTGTGTGTGTGTGTGTGTGTGTGTGTGTGCTGCTGGACTCACCGTTTTCGTTTAAAGGGGGACTTTGGTATATCAGCTATAGGTATCATCTGCTCTCCTGGTCTGACCCACATTATAGGCCCGTCGTCGCTCTCTGTAGGATTCATCAGGCTCAGACTGGACAGCGTTCCCCATGGAAGGGTTCTCTGCAGAAGGACAGCAGAGCCAGTCAGAGGAAAATCATCAAAGCAGCGAGAAGGCGACTCTGATGCTGACCCACACATCAGCAGAGGAAGTACTGATCGGGTCCTGGAGGGCATGTGGGGATATAAAGGACACCAAGCCCTGCCATGATGAACGTTATTATATGTGGTTTAATAAATAAGAAACGTTTAACTTCTCAAACGGCCTAAACATCCGAAGAGCCTGAAGGATGAAGGTCAAGTTAAAAAACATTCCTTTAAGGACGGCTGTTGAACATTCATGTCCATTACAAATCTACTAAAGACTTATCATAAACTTCCTTTGAAGCTTAGATTTCTCATTTAGTATTCTGACAGTAGATCGTCACGTCCTTCTTCACTGAGCAGAACCTGAATACCGCCGTCACAGTCCGCTTCAAGATCCTCACACCCTCTCTCTTCTGATTAACATTACTGCCACTCATCCCGACCGGACTCACCTTCAGGAAGTGCGACTCCCCCAGCATGCCAAGGAACTCTGGGAAATAATCCCCCACCTCCTCGTCCACGGCGCCCACGAGGCTGATCTGCCTCATCGCCCCGGCTCGGTAGGTACCGTTGCTGTAGGTTCTCTTCACCTGCAGGAACCGCAGGAGAAGCACGGCGTTAAAAATACTAACATTATAATACATGTTATTATAATGCATGTTATAATGCATGTTTGTATCCCTGTGATACAAACACAGTGTTGGGATTAGAGTCATGTTGACATTTCTAGAACAGGAAGTTCACAAACAGAGAAGAAATGCTGAAAAGTTGATTTCAATATTCCAACTGTCAATTTTATCATCAAGTAAAATTAATTATGACATTACAGCAGATATTTGAAAGCATATTCTCTTCAGAAATAAAAACCAAAGGAGAAACTCCCAACAGCAGCCCCCAACCTCCTGCATTGTACGAGCAACCCCACTGATTGAACTCCTCAAATTGATGTGAGATTATGTCCTAGAAGAGTCTTCTTAATAAAAGAAGCTCCCCTTGTTCAGTAATAAAGGATCTATTAGAGTAAACAGTGACAGAATCAAGAGAATACACAAGAGTCCCTTCATCTGCACCACATTGGGAATAAATTGGACCAACGGTTGATAAACTATTGCCTGAAACCGTTTAGAGATAAAGCTCCCCCTAGCGGCAGAATTATGTGACTGTCTTTTCCCTAAACCATCCCAGTTCTTCCTCACACTGAGGTGTATGTGGATATAAAATTTGTAAATGAATGAATGAAATAGTTTGAGTTGTTGCGTCAGTTATTACGAAGGATCTACGGCGGCGCCGATGACCCCATAATGAACCTGACCGTCATTTTACTCATACCGCCAACAAACGACAGCTAAATGTAGAGATGCACCAGGAATAAGTTCAGAAGCTAACGTTAGCAGAGCGGCTAAAGCTAGCGGGGGCTCAGAGCCACGAGCCCTGAAGTCCTTGAACAAACAACCAACATAGAACATAGAAGAGACTGAACGAGTCTTACAAAGTTTTAACTTCCAAATGTCAAACAGTTGGTTGAAGAAACACGCGGCGGGGACATTAATGTCAACAGGTCAGTATACATACACAATGCCGACCAGCCTCCTTACTTCCACTGTAATCTTTCAAAATAAGAGCACATAAGATGCCAAGAAAATGGCAAACGCTGCACCTCCAGTGAAATCATTCCATTACTATTTCATTCATTGTTAATAATAAGAGTGAAATTCGGTATGCAGTGAAATTGTGAGACTCCTGAGACGGTAATCATGGCGTGGAAACCTGACAGCGTCATGCTTCAGCTCCACTGGTGTGACTCCAGACTGTGTTACTGCTCCTCGCTTGGATGACAGGGAAGAGTGTGTGTGTGTGTGTCCGTGTCCGTGTATGTGTGTGTGTGTGTGTGTGTGTCCGGACCGGAGGAAGGAGACAGCGGGCACAGCGGCGGGTAGAGATCAGAACTACTACCAGTCACAGCGGACAGTGTCACATGACACAGCTGATTACAGGGCTTCATAATCAGCTTTAGTCTTTTCTATGTTTAACAAGCAATATTTGCTCGGAGCATGAAACCCGACAGACGCTGGAGTTTGAGGGAAAATCCGTGTTTGGATTTACTGCATTGGCTGATTGTATTTAACTCAAAGCTAAAGTTAATATTGGCAGATATAAAATCCAACTCTGATCCAAACCAACCTGAAGGACTTTGTTGTAGAGGGGCTGCAGCTATGGATCATCTTCATCGTTTGTTCTTTCCATTATTTCATTTCCCGCCATCTAAAAAAAAACTTTAAACTAACTTTTGCCACAACGGAATTGAGATCAACGCACAAGATTGTCTGTGTTTTACAGTCACGTTAAAACCCAGGGAGGTTTAATGTGACAGAGCTTAGAAAATCAGAAAATACACAAAACGTCACTTACAGTAGATTCAAATAATAGAAGATAATCAAAATCACTTTCTTCTATTCATCTCCTGTCACTCAGAACAAACCTAACTGTTTCTATGATGTCATCAGTCTGTTATAGGTTCAGATCCCACAGTGACTCAATGATGATCATAAAAGATTTTGGTGAATAATATGAATGAAAGATCAGGCAGGGCTTTAGAAAATAAAGGCATTTCTTGCATATCAGCGTTAGCGCGCGTAGGCCTTCATCGTATCGATGCTATTTTCCTGTGTGCGTCTGCGAGTGTGTGTTTACACAAAGCTCAATTCAGCAGCAGGATAACCTCCGTACGTCAACACAGAGCCTCTCAGTATCACTGCCTCCAGGAAAGGGATGAATTTAACACCACACTGAAAACACACTTGTCTGTCCTGAGTGACAGCAAACGTGTCAGACAGGTGACGTGTCAGACTTCCTCTGATTGGTTCAAGATGTGCCTGTCCTTCCTCGTCTCTGTTTATGTGCATGCCAAGAACCTCATGAGCTAAAAATGGTCACATTTACTTATTTTCCACTGACAAACAAGTTTCCCATAACAACAAAAGGAAAAAAGGGAAACGGTTACAGAAAACCAACCAGGCAATAAATAGATTTAGAAGACAGATGAATAATACATATTCTAGGCACAAGAGAGGAAAAACAGACAATTTTGTTTCTGAAACCTTCTCTCTGCTCAGCCTCATTTCTATTCGAGGTCCAAAACCCCAGGAGATTCTGAAACTGGCATCATTAGATGTAATTATCATCCCATCACCTCTCTCCGTCTCATACCCGGATCCATTCAGGTTCATTCTTCTCTGGTCTCTGTCAGCATCTTCATCTCCTACTCCCCACATGCCCAGAGGGAAGTCTATTAGATCAAGCCCCTCTCTCTCTCTCTCTCTCTCTCTCTTTCTCTGGGTGTCTAATCTGTCCGTCCTCTCCCTGACCTCTGCACGCCTGTTTCCCCTCTCCTCCCAGACCTCCATCATGTCCCGCCCGCCTCCAGAACTCGAGGTCTGTCTATTGTTGCTGCAGACGTCACAGCAGAACTCCTGGCTGCCGCCTCGCACAATGGCTTTTCACAGAGTTCTTACATAATCTCTGCCCACGCAGCAGCAGCAGCGTGTGAACGCACCAAAACTCCAGGAGACAAAGCTGCAAAGGCCCTGTATTCTTAAAATACAAGCAGTCTCAGGCAGAGTTTCCTCCGTGTTGGAACCAGGCCCTGACCGCCTGAGGATTTGAATTGTGGTTCTATTCTAGGGTTTAACGGGTCTGTGGGGACACGAAGGAGATGAAGGGAGCTCCACTTAACTCGCTGTTTTACAGGACGGAGCCTCCTGGAACAGAGAGCCTGAGAGCTCGTCTGCACCTCATCCAAACTCAGAGTCCAGTGGATTCTCCCACGATCCAATGCAGACAGAGAATCAAGGAATCAGAAGGAGAGTTCCATCAACGGATCAGAACTCAACACAGCAGGTGGTGGATCCCTCACAGCCACTTCCTCTGGAGGAGCTTCAGTCACAGGCTGGTCCAACCGCAGTGCAGGACTGAACTCTGCAGGAAGTTCTTCCTGCAGACCGCCATCAGACTCTTTAATGGACCAAAACCATCAAATCTGCATATCTACATACTGCTGGACAACTTCAGTTATTCAATCTGCTGATAATTACGAACCGCCTTCCCATCATGCATCATGTCTTAGAGCGCTCATTTGCACCGTTCTTCTCTCTCTATAGTTATTTATTATAGACCAGTTTTTCCCTCAACTGTAGTTTGGTAGTTTTTCAGATTTGAAAAGTTAGATCTGGCTCTATCAAGAAATGATTATATATTTGTATTTTATTTTAAGCACCTTAGTTCAGAGCTCAAACAGGAAACTAAAATGCAGTCACTCATCATTTCCTCTATAATTACAGCTTGAAGAGCCTTAAAACGAATAGATACGTTGACTCAGGCAGCCGTGGGACTCTTCTGTGCTCGTAGTCACCGGAACAGCACATTTAAACTTCCAGCCAAACGGCGTCAAGCATGGCGCCCACAGCGTCTCCCTGGTTGCCACGGCGAATCGAAGTACCTGAGGTCCATCGATGATGGCTTTAGGTATCCTCAGACACGAGTGGAACTCAGAGTTAACAAACTCACATCAGCTGTTCTGGAAGACAAAGCTGCTGCCTTCAGGCTCCAGCCTCTGAGTGTCAGAGGAGGTGAAGGCGGCTGTGGCGTTATCCCACCCCTGAGCTGTGGACCCTCAACCAACGCATGAAGATAACCCTCCCTTCAGGGAGATGAGATTATGAGATTTAAAATGGAGGGCAGCAGAAATGCAAAGGGGATTGGAGCTAGAGATGACGCCATCCTCCGTCCTGCTTCATTCGTATGAGAGTCTTGTTTGATCCACTTCATGAACCCTCCTGCTTGAAAAGGCGCCGAGTTCCAGGAAAAAGAAAACAGAACACTGCAACCTAATTATCTTTCTAACAGAACCTACTATCCCATTTAAATGCTCTCTTCACGGATGAACGCTTCTCTGGGGAAGTTGAATCTTAATTTGCCACTTTACTGCTTGTACAATCTAATGATCCCAATACTATACAGGAATAATCAGTGGATGTTCGCTGGTTCACCCGCCGGGACCTGCTACCGATGATCCTCTGCTGCTAGGAGCACAATGTGAGCACAGACTCTTATTAAAATTGAAAGCAGCAGTCTGTTCTTTGGCATTCCATTAACGTGGTTCAATTATTCCTCTTAATGACTCAACAGGAGAAATCCAGATGGCCCGAGAGCTGAAGCAGCTCCTGTTTGCTGTCCAGCTGTAATCTTCCATGATCCTTACAACCGCTGAGCGTTCCTTCAGTCAGGTCCTTCACACTTAATGCTCACGCAGCCACAAAGCCCATTTCAATCACTATCATAATATACACCGATCAGCCATAACATTAAGACCACCTGCTTAATGTGAGCAGGTGGCTGGAGTGAAACGGCCGTTTGTTTGTTTGTTCAGGGACAACATAATCATCTAGGTGCAGCTCTCAGGAGGGGCTGACCTCGAGTCAGGGAACAGAAGCAACTGGGCGACACTTAGAGAGCGAGTAGCAGAAGTATAAGCGACGCAAAACTGCAGCAGGCAACCTTAGAAATATGAGATTTAACATACAGACCAAAAGATAAATACAGTTATGTCACTTATGTGAGTTTTTTTATTTTTTGTTTGTATGTGTGTATGTTTTAAGTCTAAATGGTCGCGCAGGTGACAGGCAGAAAAACAGGTAAATTTAGACCCCCCAGGTAGATAAAATCTGAATTTCAAGCAATACACGTAATTGTCATTTGGTAATGAACACTAGTCTCACATAGCCAGAGGAGATGCCAACAAAGCTGTGGAAGGTTGGGATCAGCCAGAGGCTGCAGATTTATTTTGTCCTTCTTTTCTGCTCACCCTGAACGTCAGCCTTCACTTTGGCAGATAAACAGTTCTTCAAGTGAGGACAAGGGCTCCCAGGTACAGTCTGAATGTTTATTGCCTCACAACAATGTGGGAGAAAATACTTAGTGCTAATACGTTAGCACGTATCTGGTAATTCAGTATAAAGCTAACAGAACTAGCATTGATGGTGCGACCATAATCAAACATGTTCAAATATACTACTTCACTTTACCTACACTACACCCTCACTACACCTAAAATCTTGTATTTTCCACATTCGAAGGTTTTCTTACTTCACATTTGAAAATGGAAATGAATGTTAATATGAAAATTGGAATTCATTGATAGTTATTTATTTTGGAATATGAAATAGAGTGAGCATTAGATGTTTATTTGGAGTGATCATTTGTTTGCGAATCGTAATTTATTTTTATTTGTAATTAGGTAAGGATATTAAAAATAAGTCCCTGTATCTTGTTGCGATGTTACTTGTTGAGCGATTGTGTCTTAGATCAAGACTAGAAACATGTACGTGGGTAGGTATGTGAGATTGTGGTGCAGGTGGTCTGGATCCTCTCCTGAGGGCAGGGACACGGCTACACCTCTTCACTTCCAGCCGTCCCGTGTCTATAGTTCCATAATGAAAAGCCTTTTGTTGCCTGGGGCCTCCTGCGGTGCCGTCTGGAGAAACTACCCGCTCCTCTCAGAGCGAGTGTGTTTTGTGGTACTACAGGGGGTTGAACCGTTTATGCTCCCTACGTCGCTCCTTCAGGCTATTCTTTCTTCTGGTGAAATATTCATTTGTTTCTAATTTGTCCAGTTTACTTCATCAAGCTGTTTTGGTCTCCCCTCGTTTTCTAGAGTATAGTCCTTGCATATGATGAATTAACGAACCATCAGAACCGTTCATTGTCTGGGTTGGGTTCCCCTGCAGCAACCTGTGCTCTCAGCTGTGCCTTTAAGACCCCTGTTCCTTGTAGGAGTGGCGTCATTGTCCACTGGTCTTATTTCCCCCCTCCCAGCTTTCAGCAGTGACCTTGGGAAACAGACGTGCGACACGTGCACAGATGTGAGCGTGCACACTTATCTACACAGCACAAGTCTACGTACACACTGACTGCTTTCTCTAACACACCGTTTCTCCTCAGCTCTCCCTCCTTCTGTCTGCTTCTCATTCCCCTCTGTGTTTGTCTATCACTCCCTCTCATCCCTGGGCCCTTTATGGGGACGCTCTGTTGGGGATCGAGAGAGGGAGAGGGACAGAGAGAGAGAGAGGGACAGAGAGAGAGACAGACAGAAAGAGAGACAGAGAGAGAGACAGAAAGAGAGAGAGACAGAGAGAGAGACAGACAGAGAGACAGACAGAAAGAGAGACAGAGAGAGAGACAGACAGAAAGAGAGACAGAGAGAGAGACAGAGAGAGAGAGACAGACAGAGAGAGAGACAGAGAGAGAGACACAGACAGAAAGAGAGACACAGACAGAAAGAGAGACAGAGTGAGACAGACAGAGAGAGAGACAGAGAGAGAGAGAGACAGAGAGAGACAGAGAGACAGAGAGAGAGACAGAGAGAGAGACAGAGGATACGAAAGCAAGAAATGTTGCATGTAAATCTGTAGTTTTCAGTTTTCCATTTGTCATGCCGGCTACTGGAATTTGAAATTACTCAGACTATTGACCAGGTCAAACTTACATCCACTGATGAGCCATTACATTGTAACCACTGACAGGTGAATGTAATGTCCTCTGCTTCTTTGTCTTTATTCTACTTGTCTGTCGCTGCAGAGTTCCTCATACAAACACCACCCTACCTAAATACAATAATCACAACATATCCCTGCATAGGAACTAGTCCCCAACCAAACATTCTCCTAGCAACACACTGGCGCTGCTGTGAGAGAAACCGCCTGTCTCTGCAAAAGAAAATGATCTAAACGTTCTTGGTGAGTGTGTGCCTGCTGCATTCGTAGAAGCTGTGATCTTCTCCTCCACATACAGTGTGTGTCCACCATCACTGCAGTAACTCCATCGCTTGATCAGACTTGAACCAACATTGGTAGTATCTCGCCACACAACCTCCTGTTACAAGAATCAGATAAGAGTGAGAGCGGAACCGTGTTGGTGGACGCTTGTGAAACTCTGTCTGACATTCAGCCCAACAGATTAAACACAGACGGACACAAAGAGGCCTGCAAGTGTTTAGTCTTTGATATTTGGTATCTTAGCCCTGCGCCAATTTTTTTTTAAACTTTTGATGTCTGAAAGCTCGCCATCTGGTGTGTGCTAACGGAGTGTAGACTCCTGAGCCGAAGAACCAAAGATGTCAAACTGTGTGGAATCTGATTCACAGAGGATTGTGTCAGTTCAGCTCCTGTACGACACATTTTCTCCTCAGGCGTCCAAAGGATCCACTGACCTGAGAGTAGAAGTTAGCCATAGTGGTGGTCTCTATGTCCTTCTTTGCTAGTATTTCCATTTTGACTGGCGCTGTGGGGAACTTGGTTGAAAAGTAATCCAAGAAGTCAGGCAGGTAGCTGGCCTCCCCGTGGATAATCCCCATGACGTAGTGAGCTGCCTAGAAGAAATGAGTCAGTTTTGCAATTTCAGTAAATGTATTTGCTGAGACTGGTAACATCTGTTGATGAAGGTGATGATGGCGTGTGCTGTACCTGGGACGAGTCCTCGCTGAAGGTCAAGGTGACAAACTCCTGGGCAAATCGGTGCCTCTGGTCGGTGGAGAGAGGGCAGAGCTGGGAGGTGTAGGCGTGGGCCACCAGGGCCCCTCCGTTAGGCTGCTTTTCAATGTGGATGAACGGGGCAAACTCCAGACCTGCCACGCCAGGATAGATGCACTGCGGCTGCGGTTCAGCCGGGTAAGGCTGTGGCGTCTTCATGGTTGGCGACAGGGCGTTGGCGAGAGAGGAGATAAAGACAGATTTGGAGGTGAAGGGCTGTGTAGTTTTGTTGTTGGGTGGCGGGTTAACTGGTAGAGGGGACTTAAATGGAGACACGGAGGAGTCGGGAGCAGGAGCAGAGGAAGTCTGTGGTGGGGGGGAGGGAGGTGGGAGGAGACCAGCACAAACGGTTTGGCAGGAGCGGTGGTACATCTTCACTCGTTTGTGCTTCTCCCCCTCTTTGTGTTTCTTCTTCTTTTTCTTCTTGACTTTTTTGATTTGCAGCTCCTCTGTGTTGATCTTGGCTTTCGGTTTTTCATCTGGATTGAGTGAGAGAGAGAGGGAAAGATGGAGGAGGAGACTCTTAATACGGAGAGGGAAGTGACGTTCAGAGGAGAGGACATGCCACAACGATCAACACACAAATATGACAGAATGGAATTATGAGCTCTGAAGGATGTGGGGAGGTATTGTTCCAGGTTTATGAGTAAAAATCTATTGCAGTCAGCTGTGTGAGGGATCAACAAACAGAGGAGACTCTCCACTGGGCTTCACAGGGAAGCAGCTCCTCGTGTGATGAAGAAAGCTCAGATGAAGAAGAAGTCGTTGGAGGGAAAATATCCAACTTGGAGGTGATTGTGCATCAGTTGGTCTAAATGGGTAAAGAAAGAAAGAAACGCTACGCAATAAAATATAAGACTTTTAATTACAATGCTATATATTGTAACCTTAAAAATATTGCTAACAAATTGCCGCATCCCATTCATACTTAAAGAAAACAGCGGAACAGAAAACTGTGTCCTAAGTGTTCCAAGTAGGTGTAGTGATGACTCAAAGCTGCTTCCTGCTGAGCTTCTCCTGGGGTACATGAAATAAAAAGGAGAGTCCCGAATTGAAATCTGGTTGGAACAGCAGATATGAGTAAAGCAGGAAACAAACTCTCCGTTAGCAAAACGGAACAGAGATAATGCTGTCGAAAGTAGAGCCGTCTCTTCAAGGCCCGAGGTGGGACAAGTGGAATATGCTAATTTATGCACAGTGCTACTGTAAGTAGTATTTTCCTCTGAATATATATGTGTGTGTGTGTGTGTGTGTGTGTGTGTGTGTTTCAGAACTGTTCACATCTATGACAGACATGTTGGGGGCTGCTTCATTCTTTCCCATCGGGTGTTTATACAATTGGACATTTATTGTTCCTGTTTGTTAACGTGAGATGCTTTTATAGAGGAGTGCCGCCTCAGCATAATGCAATAGGACGACAGTCTCGGCCCCGACAGCAAGATTATATCCTCAAGCAGCCCCCAATCCCCTGCGTTGAAGTCATAACAATAAAAAACGTTTAGTTATGTACCAAAAGCAGTGTTTTTAAGGGTTAGGGTAGAGTAAAATATGACATATATACCAGACAGAGGTCCTGGAGTCGATTCACATGCACCAAATATGGACTAAATTGGTTGAGAAATTACGGCCCTAGCGGTGGATATATGCAACCAACCGATCTTCCAGAAAATCTGTCCAGTTCTTCCTTTAAAATGTGAAAGTGAAAAAGATTTAAGCTGTCACATTAACACAAAGGATCTGCGGACACGGCGATGAAGACCTGACTTTTTGGCCATATAAATATCAGCTGTAGTTTTAATCACAAACTTTTTATTATTATTATTATTATTATTACTATATGTGGCTCCTACTAAACCCTGATCCTAGAGAGGCAGCGCTGATGCTCCTCCCCTCCAACTAGCAGACTAATCATTTCTGTTCCGATGTAGAGCCATGTGACCCGTCACAGCACCGCTGACAGCATCTCCACCCTCCCACTCAGTCCAGGACCTTAGACTTGACATTAATAGAAACACCCTCCATCCGAGTGCTGCATAGTGAATTATGGATTCCTCTGACATTTACAAACACAAGTATTTGTATGGGTGTCAGACACTCGACGTGAGGGTCAGTTAGAGGGAAGCTCCCAGTCAGACTTTGGGTGGGACACACAGACAACCTCAGTGGTAGAAATGCAGACTTCCTCTCAGAATAGCCGTTTATTGATTTCCTCTACATGCTTCCTCTGACGCCCCCCCCCCCTGTCATTCCTGACATAAACAATCTTAAAACTCTGATTATACACCATTACTCACACCCTACCCTCTAGTGAGAAGAGCCCCCTTCCCTCTACCCCAGCTTGTATGGTTTATCGTAAACACATATAATGCCCTCCAGAACTATTGGCAGGGCTCATTGTACTCCACTGCAGTCTTTTTATGATTAATCGCCCACCACTAATACACAGTGATAAAAGTTAATCTTCTTCCTCATTGATTACGCAGCAAACATTGCAAGGATATGAGTTCTTAATGGAGCCACATTGGACTTGATGGCGTGGACGTCACCTGTCAGTGGTTATAATGTTATGGCTGATCCTGAATACAATGGTTCTACTTATCGTCGGTCGTCGTGGCAATAACATAACAAAAACTTAAGTTAATCGTCGTGTTTAATTTCCCGTCCTCCTCTCCATATGTCTTGTACGTTGGTGAGGAGAGGGTCCGGTCCCAGGCCAAATCTCATCTGGCCTGGGAACGCCTCGGGATCCTCCAGGATGAGCCGGGGGGTGGTGCTGTGGAGATGGACGCCTTCTTATCATGCTACCACAGAGACCCAAACCCGAATACGAGGAAGAAAATGGATGGATGGATGGATCAGTGGCTCCATAAAAAAACCAATGAGTTTAAATCTTTTATGAAACATTTGCCTCATTGGGTAAGTTGGAGCCTTTTTTCTGCCCCGGGCAAACAGGAAAAAGCCCCTGGGGTGAGTAGCTCATCCTCTGAGCCAGCAGAACGCAGTGATTCTTCGGATTTTGTCCTATCTTACTCCAAGGACTGTCCCAACAATGAGTGTTTGACAAACAGATCCGATCAGCAGCAGCCAACACAATCAGCAGAACCTTCTTCTGGTCCTGTCCTGCTGAGCGTCCGGAGATAACCTCACTGTCATAGCAGTTGAGAAATAACAGATGAGGCTTTTGTGGGTTTGAGGAGATTTACTTAATGACATACTGGACATTCCCTTTTTTCCCCCCCACTCACTTCTGCCTAACGACACACTCCTGACCCGTTCTCCGTGATCACCAGGAGGCTTTGAAAGGACCACTGGGCTTGTGACCCTTTTTATTGGTTCAAGATCGTAATTATGATTTCAAGGTTAAGCATGAATGTTGGAGCTCTGTTATAATATTTGCTAATAAGAAAAAAAAAGAAAAATGATTCACGGTTCCAACTTTGCACAGATAAAAATTTGCTTCTCAGCATTTTTAGATTTCAATGCAAACAGAATATTTTATTTACTCAGAACTGTAAGTTAGATGAAAAGGCTTTCTGAAGATATACCAGGTCCATAAAAAAAAGACCTATTTCCTACATAAATAAGTGTTTGTGCGTTTCACCCACCTTTAATGGGCTGCTTGACTTCTCCGTTCTCCCTCTTGATCTCGTTCACCACTTTGTGCTTCTTCTTCTCCTTTTCTTTCTCTCTGTCTTTGGACTTCTTCTCCCTCTCCTGTCGGTCTCTGGCTTTCGCCTTGTCCTTGCTGGAGTGCTCTGTGGATACGGAGAGGAAGGTTTCAGGTCTCAGTGGTGGAAACCAATGAGCATCAGCGCCCAGATTCATAAACACAAGAGATTCTTCTTCTCTTAGATGCAAACCGTGTCGTCGTTCTCTACATCTACATGCAGGTTGTTAATAACAGACAAATAATTCTTTTACCAAAGAACGTAACGTGTTCTATGTTTGGTTATTTGAACAAAAGGTGAGATTTCTGTAAATCATTTGAATTAAAGGTCATGGATATAAACAATGAAGACATTTTCTGCATCTGGTTTGACTCCTGTTGAAGGTGCCAATAGTTCTGGAGGGGACAATATCTCATAAAGGCCCAGCTCTGGTTTATTCATCTGCCCCATGTTTGGTCTCTACCAGCTTCAACATGCTTCTCGGAAAATGTCCTCGGCTGCTTTTGGACTTCTGGTGCCTCCCTGTCTGACAGAACCAGGCGAGGTTTGAGGGACTGGGTGAGAGGATCCGTTTAAAATGCGACCATGCTGCCTTCACACATTTCTCTTCAGTAGCTGCAGAGATTTGTGACGTATAAAGTGGGTGTAAATGTGGAGGGATGTAAATCAGCGAGTAAATGAAACCTCACCTTTCCTAAATGAACCACCACCTTGTCAAATCTTTTATTTATCTCTTCCTTTCATTCTTTAATCCCCCTTAAAAAAACCTCCTGTTTGAATTCCTTTGTGAGGAACTTCTGTGTCTGAGCCCTGTGGGACCGGCCTTTGAGAGGAAGCAGGGTTTCCCAGACGGCTCACTCTCCTGTGGGCCGGTGGAGTGGAGTGGGACAGTGAACACAGGGGGGTTTGGACGCATCAAAGTAAGAAATGCTTTAGGCTTAAAGGAGCAGCAGGAGAATTAAGAACCACATCTATATTTTCTTTCTAATTTTATTTAAAATGAATATTTTGAAAAACCGTGGCTTGTTTTATCTTAGTTATGTAGCAGACAGGTGGGTAACAGACAGGTGGTCCCGCCCCTCAGAGCCTGTGTTTAACAGCCTCAAAGCCAAGAATGTTAAATGAAGAAAACAAATACTAAATAAATACTGTTAAAACGACTTGTCGTACTAAACTGCCTAGTTACAAAAACATCAATTTCCTCCACAGGAAGCTGCTGACAAAGAAGGGGGGTCTCCCAGATCTACTTCAGATTAAAAGGCATGTCGGACCCTGCCGAGTAACTTTGTGTCTCAAAGCAATGGGAGATCAATCAGACGACTGCTTCTTAAATACAACATGCAGATTTATCAGAGTCTGAGGAAAGGGGCCTCCAGCTTCAAATAAAGAGGAGACCAACCAAAGGTTCGAGGATCACCGGGTCCAAACCCGCCAGTAAAGAAGACATAAATCTGTTTGTCCAGGAGACGCAGCAGGCAGATGAAGAACCGGGGCGAGTCAACAATTAATGGAATCCCCAAAAACTGAAACATCATATTCCTTTTTCTTCTGGTTCTACATTTATGCCGCTTTGTCTGAAGGAACGGGCAAAACGTTCCACGAGTCTCGGCGGGATGACGGGTATCATAATGGGTAATGTAAAATACATTACCCATTATGATTTTTAAACTTTAAGGGAAAAAAATCAGATCGGACAAAATCGTTATCAGCCGGTCAGACTTGATTTACTTTGCATTTTTTTTCTAAAATTGCAATCTTATTTGCAAATGGAGGTTTTAAGCACCTCCATGCAGCGTGCAGCGGTCACGCTGCACCTTTGATGCAGCGTGACCATGAATCAAAGACACTAGAATGTCCACAGACACAGTAAAAAAACTGTAAAATGTACCATCCACATGTCACAGAAGCACTAATGATGTAGAGAAAAGTTGTACCACTGCACAAATCTGCTGTTTGCTTCTAGTTAAGAATGTTTGGGGGGTTTTAAAACATGTTGTTACTCCAGTTAGATGTTATACTTTATTGGATTATATGAATTAAACATTATGGGTTCAAATGGGGTAAAAAACAATCTATTTTTGACTCCCTGTAGTTCTGAAGGGCCCGGTAAGTTAGTAGAGTCCATTTACCGCTGTGAGGATCGATGTTTATTAACAACATAAACATAAAGTTTAAGATGAAATAAATTCAGAACTTATTGTCTGGATGAAAACAGGCAGTAAGCCAGAGAGTATTCCTGCTCTCTCTCCGTCGTCAGCGGTTCTGCAAACGTTCAATTGAAACTGAAAAAGGGAAGAAGTAAGAGTTGGTCAGCCAGAAGGAGGACAAGTAAAACAATCCGTGTAATACCACGGTAAACTCAATCCAGGATTCATCATTAAACCTGAGATCAAAACATGTCAGCACTAATCTTCTGCCCTTCAGCGGAGCTGCTATCACCCGCAGACAGAAGTGTGTGCGAGTGACCCAGCAGAGAGTTACATAATTGGTGTTGATTACAGCTCAGCTACATTTCTCTGGCTGTACGCCGCCACGAACGAGGGATTGTGTCAGCGCGAGCATCACACGCACAGCACGCCATGATGACAACTTTCCCACGCAGTTACCCGATTCCCAACATCGACCTTCACTGAGTACAATTATTCAGCTGTTGAGTAGAAACACAGAGTGGCTTCAGCTTCTTCTTATTAATGCTTCTCAGAACCAGAACAGAAATGAATACATTTACAATGTTTTACAGTCAAAACAGAAATGAATACATTTACAATGTTTTACAGTCAAAACACAAATGAATACATTTACAATGTTTTACAGTCAAAACACAAATGAATACATTTACAATGTTTTACAGTCAAAACAGAAATGAATACATTTACAATGTTTTACAGTTAAAACACAAATGAATACATTTACAATGTTTTACAGTCAAAACACAAATGAATACATTTACAATGTTTTACAGTCAAAACAGAAATTAATACATTTACAATGTTTTACAGTTCAGTTTTATGTGAATTTAAATGAAATAGTAGAACAGTCTTTAGGGGGGACATGTATTTGGTCAGAATTAAACTTTAGACTGTTTGTTAATGCCCTGGTGGTCTTCAGATGATTCCTGCAGCTGATCTCATGGAGGATTAAATAACCTTTGACCTTTTTTCAAACAACCACTCTCTTGCCTCCTGAATGCAGCGCCGCTTCCTTGAAGCTGCTCCTTGTTGCCTGGACTCAGTGGGACTCCTGTCTCTGATTTCACTGCTCCTGGCAGCTACCTTCACTTCTCGCTCCAATCGCAGACCCACCACTAATACTATTTCTGCCATGATGTGAAACTCTTTTGATCCCTGTAGGAAAATTCTCCTCTCGCACAGGAAGGTCAGAGCACCGTTGGCCCGGCAGGACTCGCTCTCTGACGCAGGGACTCAGACTCTCTCCCTCCCGTTGAACTGCAGTCTGTCCAAACACCGGGCCGCTCTGTCACGCTACACCGTCAGCCCAAATTGGGTTTTTCCAGCGACATGTTAGAACCGTGTCGACTGAAGCTTTGTCAGAGCGGAGGAGGAAAACTCCAAACACTATCAGCAGGTTGTTGGGGGATTTTTTTTGTTGCAGAAAGGAACATTTTACATCAGAGAAATATTTTACTGTGGATGATTATTTAACAGCATCACACTGTCCCACCTTCATACACTTCCTCATCTTCAAATACGAGGCTGTTGAAAATAATGGCAGTCTCCTTCAGCTTAACATCAGGCAGCTCACTGCAGCAATCAGAGGTGCAGTGCTATTATTTATGACTACCCAAAGCTGCCTTCAGATTTTACCAGTCGGCCCGAGAGAGGGAAATACTGCACTCTAAAAATAATAAACACTACAATGCTTTTAAAAGTTTCTCAACATGGCTGCATACAGGATATGCAAGAAGCAGAAATACTGGCACCTTTAAAGTAAGAGAAAAAAGGGGTAAAAGGAGATGAAAAAGATGTCTTCACCGAGATCTTTCATTCAAATTATTTGCAAAAATCTAAACTCTGACTCAATTGATAAAAACTAAGAAAAACATGACAGTATTTACATAAACAAATATTTTTCTCTCAAACAGGTGTGCCCCAATTATTGGCACCTTACATAAAATATTCTGCGCCGCCGTTGGTGGTTAGGGAGACTTTCTGACCCAAAGGCGCAACTGACCTCTGACCTCTTATCTGTAATCGTCAAAGAGTCTTTATCCAGTCCAACCATCCTCCTCACTGTGTGTGGGGTCAGTTTACAGACATGTCCTCTTCCAGGCGGATGTCTAACATCTCCAGTCTCTTTAAACTTCTTCATTATTGATCTAACTGTTCAAACTGACATTTTGAACTGCTGAGATGTTCTTGTCTCCATGGTGAAGAACCTCAGAGAGAATCAGGCCTGTGTCACCTCATATTTATACCCCAGTCAAACAGGAAGTACCTGTTCACCACTTCAGATTTCCTGCTCACACAGGTGAAGATACAGGTATAAAACAGGACTGGAAATATACAACAGGACTGGAAATATACTTCAGTGACCTTTAACCTCAGGATTTACTGGAGGTGCCAATAATTGTGGCAGAAGTTGTTTTTTAAATTTTGTTCCTTGAGCTAGAGGTTAGATTTTTAAGAATAATTTGAATTAAAGATGAAGGACATAGACTATAAAGATATTTCTTGCACCTCATTTCACCTATTTTTGAGTGGGCACTGTAGCAGTTTTAAAGTGAACATAATACACGTGTGAAAATGTCTTAGACCCCTGATCTTCATTTACATTTAATCTTGGGATAACTATACAAATGTGTTTTTGTCACTTGGATGAAAACCCCATTACATTTTAATCCTTCTGTTGTGATTCGACTCCATGCACAGACTATCATCAGCTTCTATAAGACCCAAAACTTCTATAAAGCATTCATGCAGAGCCAGAGCCTCCTGTTTACCAAACCCTGTTTCTGTTAGGACTACACACCCACCGCACGTCTCGTCCTGCTGTTTACACTGACTGCTCAGAGGGTGTCATGACCTCTTTGACTACTGAAGGTTGGCATCATGCATGCACACACACTTGAACGTCTAAGACCTCACATACAAAAGCAGAATTTACACACGGTGGCAAACACGAAGGCAGGCATGAAGGCAGGCATGAAGGCAGTGTGAGGTCCAGCTGCTGCTGACAATGTGAACCCACAACAACAAACAAAATGCATCAAAGAAGAGCAGCCAATGACAAGCGGACCACCAACAAGAACGTGTGGATACAACACTGTTGCCAAAATAACTGCATTGAATAGGATAAGCCCCAGGCAAGGACCGTTAAATCAATTTATGTATTTATAAAATAATATAACAACCGGAATATTTTATTGGTGACCTGATGGAACTGCATTTGTTAAGTACAGTATATTTAACCATTTACTCATAATGAAAAAAATTAAAGAAAAATGTTATGAAGCTAATGTGTTTGGTGTGTATATAAATATAATTTGACTACGTCTTGCATTGTATAATGACTGCAATACTGTAGAAATCTCTCTTATTTACTAAACCAAAAATGTCCCCAAGCAAAACCAAAAGGTAATGCTTTTGATTTTTAGTTTACTAAAATACTGTAAAGGGTTCACACAGTGTCACAAACCGTTTAAATGCTAAGCCAGGTTCCTTCAACAGTTTTATTGTTGATTTTCAACTTAAGTCCCTATTCACTCATTTTTAGCTTGTTACTCTAGGTTGGTTTCACCTATTCATTAATTATAATGTTTTAATAACATAACCTATATTGGTATTAACCGGTTATAACAACATTCTTTAATAAATTGCTTAAATTCTAGATTTTAACCTCATCATGAAGTCCTACTTTTCTAATTATCTGTGTGTACTTTGTTACCAAAAGGAAAGTTATGATCCATTTGACAGTTCTAATACTTAAATAACGAAACATCTTTTATTCAACCCGGTCTGACCACACAGCTTTTGGAATACGCACTACAAGAGCCACAACACAACAGAAGTCTTTCCAGAGGACACTTAAAAGTGATGTGCCCCCAGACACACTTTTTTTTAATGCTTCGTTTAAAGGATAGAACAATATAATACATAAATATTTCATAGGTTCTTTTCATCCACCGTGTCTTTACTTAACTTCCTGGTTGTGAGGTCACGTGACTGAGAATAAAAACTTAATCAACATCATGAATATATCAAACAAAGTTAATAATGACTCCAACACACACAGACCCCACAGCTACAGAAAACAAGGTGTGTTACACCTGCCGAAGAAAACTCTTACCCACCATCGCTCATATCGACTTCTGGTGTCGCCATGGTGACGTGTTCAAAAAAGCGGTCATCAGAACTCCAGCTACTAAAGCAGGGTCTGTCTGAGTGACACCTGGACTGAAGTAGAATCTGATGATCAATAATGGAAACTCCTTGATCTGTCATTAATCTTAAATCAGCTGCTGCAGCTCTGAGCCTCCTGATCTCTGATCAACATGAAGAAAATAACAGCAAACAAGCGTTTGTTTTCTCATCCTCTCCAGAAAACCAGCCCTGCTTATAACGCTGTTCACCTGTGTTAGAGTCAAAATGATGTTTATTTGTGGTTTTATTCTACGTCATCTGACCACACGACCTGATGAGAGGACGGGGAGGATAAATGAAAGCTGTCTTTTGTGTCATGGCTTTTACAGCGGGTTTTCCAAACGCTGCGCATGTATTCTTCAAATAGATGACGACGTTTTCTTAATGTACTAGTGTTTTGTCTATACGCGAATGGTTTCTTCACTCGCCCCTCTGCGTCACCAAACTTAATAGATCTAAGTGTAATTGGGTAAAATAATAAATATTTTCCGTGGATGATAGAAGTAAGCGGCGGAAGGGTGGAGGAGCGTGTAGCGTGGAACAACGGAGTGTGTTTCCATACAGCCTGAGGTTACACAGGGGGGCGTGGCGCTCCACCAAAACAACACTTGCCCTATAATGGCGGGCGGCTGTCATCATGTTGTTACAGTGGCGTGTAGTTTTAATACGCACGCACAGCTCCAAAGATCGCTAAACATAAACGCACTTCAATGTCATGGAATGTTTAACTCTTTATATAGACCTGTAGGCTGACACGGCACAGAATTCAGCGTGTTTACTGGTTGAATTCCGCTGTATTATATCAGTGCTTAATGTATATGTATTAAATTGGACATGGCGCGAGACCAGCTCTGACAAGCAGGTCGCGCGACTGCCGCCCTCCGGAGCTGCCGTGGCGCGCGAGGGTTCACGATTGGGTGAACAAGCCAGAGCCCTTAGAAAGACCGCTAAACCGTAGAAAGCCGCTCAACTCGACGGAAACGCCCTCTAAGATGTCCATGTACAAACACGAAGAACCACCGAGTGGGCTTTTGGTTTCCATCTGACGTTTAGGAGCGCATTTGTCTGAAAACGGGACTGTTGGGATAAATTCGGAGGCAGACTCCGTTCATTCCGGGCCACATGGAACCGTGGTAACACGGACAGCTCGTTTACTCAGAATAAACTTTGTGGATTCGCTCCAAGTTGGTTTTAATGGCCTACCTTTGGGCAGCATCGTGACGTCCCCGTTCTCCCTCTTCACTGCTGAAGAGTTCGTAAACCTGCTGATGTCGTCAGTGTTAATCCCGGGTCCGGGGGTCACCGACAGTTTATGTTTCTTTTTCTCCTCTCCTCCGACTCGCTCTTTCTCTTTACTCGCTTTCTTGTGTTTGGAGGAAGAGGAAGGCGCTTTGTGGAGGAAGAAATCGCTCTTTTTGAAGACTTTGTGCGTGTTTGTCGGTGCCTGGGATCCGCTGGTGGCGGGCACCGGAGGAGGGTTGCTGCTGCTCGTTTTACCGGCACTGAAGCCCCATAGTGCCGCGGTGCCATCACAACTCTTCGCGGGCTGCTGGAGTTTCTCCTTGCCGCTACCGTTGCCTCCCA
This sequence comes from Lophius piscatorius, assembly GCA_009660295.1. Classification (NCBI taxonomy): domain Eukaryota; kingdom Metazoa; phylum Chordata; class Actinopteri; order Lophiiformes; family Lophiidae; genus Lophius; species Lophius piscatorius. The sequence continues at coordinate 24,774 of VRLP01002666.1, read as the reverse complement.
CTCCTGCTTCCCTGCTGACTTTCTTGGGTTTGACGCTCCTGTCCTCCACTCGAACCTTCTTGGGCGGTGGCGGGTTAAATTCCCGGGAGGACTCCGAGCGGTTCGCATCGGTGGGCTTGACGAGCGCGCTTTTGACGGAGGTGACCGCAGCAGCTCCTGAGAGGTGAGTAGAGCCCAGCGAGGCAGCCATCTTGAGGCTTCTCCCTCTATTTACTCTCTTTCGCCAACGGCCGCCGCTGCTTTTTGCGCTACGTGCAAGCAGGCTGTGAAGGGGCGGGACAAATATTTGACTGACAGGCAGGTGGGGAGAGGACGGTACTAAGACTTGACTGACAGGCAGAGAGGGAAAAATTAGAGGCGGGGTTTTATAAACTGCGTATATTCTGTTATTCTGGCAGTGTTTGGCAAACGGGGCCACAGCAGAGGGTATGCGAGAGTTTTAAAGGTTATTTTGAAAAATATCATCCGAGCATTATTTCATCAATACTTCTAGTATAAAAAGTTAATGTAAAAACAAGATAAAAGAGTAGGAGCAGGATTTCTATATCATTCTAATAATATTATATAGTCTGAATTATCACTATGACATCAGAAATCTCATGTCTAAACTTTAATTAAAAAAAAAAAAAAAAGCAGGTCAGTCAAAATTTGAATTTTTTAGGTTTTTCAAAGATGTATGCCTGCACTATAAAACTTGACAGTAGAAGTTATGGTTAAAAAACTGTCAAATGGCCACAGTAAAATACTTAATTACTGTTTAATTCTAAACAGTATATCAATGTAGTAGTTACGGTGAATTATCTTAAATAAAGAACAGCAAATAACATTATTATTAATGGTTAGAATATGTGCAAAACATTGAATTTTACTGTAAAAATACAAACGTTGGGGAAAATCAACAGGTAAATACCAGAATGTAACAAGCAAGTAATTACCAGTAACTGTCAGTTATGTAATAAACCATGAAACTGTAAATAAGTTGACATTCTGGTTTTATGGTCATTTACAGTAATTATTTGTACACCCATGTGTCGGTATTTTACCGTCATCTTTTATTTATTTGTTTACAGTGTAGCTGGAGTCTAGACAACAGTAGTCTTGTTAGTCTGTTATGTTCAGACTAACAAGAAATTTAACGGCAGATGAAATCACAACCACTTCATCACAGCATGGTTCGAGGAAGAATCTGCTACAGAACAGTTGAAACGTGTTCAGAAGGTCCAGTTCTACCAGTCCTGGTTTTACAGCAGACGTCACTCTGAGCAGACAGAGCCGATGAACCAGATGTTCACACCCGGGTTCCTGTCCTTCCCTCAGGGACGTCCGCTCCAGAGGGACAGGACAACCACTTTTACCGATTCTTTCTATCAGTCTTGGTGTTACCTCTGCTGGACATCTCATTCAGAGACACCAGTAAACGTGTTTGTTGAAATGTAGACGTTCTCTCACACCCTCAACACTGATTGGTCATATTTATACGCCATTACATAACCTGTTGAAATGCTCCATGGGAAAAATGGGGACCCAGTTAAGTAGGCAACCTGGCTTCATTCACAGGAGGGGGGCTCTGTTTGTTCATGTCCCACTCTGAGGAGATGATGGACAGATTATCAGATGTGAGACAGACAGCATGGACACATTTCATCAGAGAATAACAGAAGTGATTGAACCCTTTAATGTCCTGCTCAGCTGATTGGTCTCATTGTAAAACGTGACAGAACCGGTTTAGAATGTGACCCAGTGACAGCATGTGTGTGCTGAAGAGTAAGGGGCCAGGCACGGAGCCCTGGGGCACACCACACATCAAAGGGGCCATTGATAGGAGGCATTAACTATGGCCATAGAGAAATTTGAAGAGTTATTTTGGCATATTAAAGCATGTGAGGATTTTACTAGACAGAATTATGTAACTTGATGGAACCAAAAAGAGAAAAATAAAAAAAGTTCCTAAATAGCAAAAGTTCAGTGTTTTTTTTTTCTCAGTCATTCATGTCTGACACTCCTCACTTTATTCATGGCTAAAGATAATAATAACAATAATAATAATAATGGATCCTAACTTATACCTTTTGTTTTTTTACTGACATAAACAAAACCACTGCTGCACTATAAAAAGAGTCTGTATATTTTACAGTAAAATACTTGTAACTATGGTTGTAACCGTTTCACTGTAAAAACTACATGTACAAAACCTTTCAGTGAAAGACAGACCTACCGTCAACTTTACAGTAAAAGGTTATTACATAAAATTATATATATACACACTCACATACATACATTAGTATAAGCAAGGGTCTATCCCCCGAACAGCCCCCAATCCCCTGCGTTGTACAAGCAATCGCTCTAAATCAACTTCTCAAATTAAATGATTTTAATTTGTAAATGATTTTTAATTTGTCCAAAAGTGTTCTTTGTGAATAAAAGCAGAAAATCACTCCAGTTCTTACTCGCACTGAGGTCGATGTGGGTTTAGGATTTGAACAGACTTTTGAAGTTATCGGGTGACATGAAGGATCTGCGGCGGCGGTGATTCCATAATATCTCCGCCTTTTCAGGGATATAATAAATCACTGTTAAGGAGTGTGTGAGATGTTCTCCTGCAGTGAAAACACACACACACACACACACAAACAGATAATCAGATTATACCTGCACAGCAGGTAGAAAGTATTACAGAGTTCCTTGAGGAGTCAGATGAATCATTTTCTCCCCTCGCCGTAAATTAAAGTCGTCAGAAACGCAGAAGGCCTGAAACACCGTCAACAAATCCACACAAAGAGGCGTCTCGTATTTAATGTTCACTTTACTGATTGATTTCTGCAACATACAAACAGTTTGGGTCTGTGTGTTTGGGGGGGGGCTCCAACTCTCGCCGCTCGTGGTGATTGGAGGGTAGAGGGGGAAAGGGGGTGGGCTCTGGCTTAAAGGCACAGGTGGGCTCTTTCTGAGATCGAGGCTTGAGTGCAGGTGAAGGTGGAGAGAAACTAAAAGAAAGATTGTCAACAAATCTGTTGCCAGTTTGCTGGAGACTTCTGTTCAGTTCAGTGGTTCTGCTCGGACCATGCGATCCGCTGGCGCACAGACTTGGAGAAAATGACAGTACTTAAAGGTGGAGGAGAGGGGGATGAGGAGGGGAGGGGAGGTTAAGAAAAAGATGCCGAAAAAACTATAATCCTCCTTTTCCATAGTAGGAGAAGGATCTCTGCAGCGGCGGGAGAAACCAACAAGGTTACCGAGGGTGTGAGTAGAGTGGATGAAGGTGGAGACCGGGTGGAGCAGTGACGCAACAAACAACCGCGTATACAAAAATAACTTTTAAAATACCATTTACAAAAAAACAAGCATTATTATTATTATTATCATCATCATTAATAATATTATTACAATCTTATTGAAGCCCATTGTAGCAATCTGAGGGTGGGGGGGAGGGTGGGGGGGTTCCTCCGCCGACCAACACAAACAAATCAATCCTTTTTATGCACATATTTCAAACGTAAAAATAAAAAACCCTGAAATATTTGCCAGAAAGCAAAAACAAACAGGCAGCAGAATAATTTACAGTTTGAAGGGAAACATGGTGGAGAGGAGGAATCATCATCATCATCATCATCATGCACTGACTTTCTTACATCTTCTGTTAATAATCTTCAAGAGATTACAAATAACAAAAATCTGAAATATTATATACCTAAACTGACCTGTACAGATCTTTATCTTTAGAAACGGATGCATATACTGGCGCTGTGGTGAACGGAGGGAACGGGTCCCAAACCTCCGCCGTCTCACCTGCAGAGGCAGGTACCACAAAATATTCAGGTTGACTTTAAATGAATGTGAGCTCAAAGGCACAATCCCGCCTGAAATAATTTAACTACATACAGCAACCTCCAGAATTATTGGCATCCTTAAAAAAAAAAAAAAAGTCATAAAATTTGATGCCAAAAATGATTTAATTCAAATTAGTCACAAAAATCTAACCATTAACTGGAGCAACAAAAAAACCCGATAGCTTTACATTCTGAACATAAAACAAATATTTTTCTCTTAAACATGTTTGAGAGAAAAAACATTTGTATTATGCTAAGAATATTCGTTTTTTTATAAATTTAGTTGCTTGAGATAGAGGTTAGATTTTTGAGAATAATTTGAATTAAAGATCAGTTTAGTTTTTGCATCTCATTTCTTCAAATGTGAAGAGAACTCTGGAAGGCGCCATAAGATCAAAGGGTCACATTCGGGTATTCAAGTTTTCTATAATGTTGATTCAATGCAAATACATTGAACAGCTAAATAAATGTAATGCAAATAAGTTTTTTTAAACATAAGTTTTGCATTTCTAATTATGTCTCCAGTAAAAAAAATAAAATAATAATCACACTAAAGTTAGTTCCTTTAGACACATTTACTCAAGATGACAGAAAACTCTGCATGAAACGCGACCCATTATGTTGAACTAACTGAAAAAAAAAAGTTGTTCTTTTAACCGCAATGATTTATTTGAGTCCCGTGAGTTTCGGTTGATTCCCGCAATGAAACGCTGAGGTTCGTTTGTCGTTTATCTCAGAGCCTCAGAAGACGGCTAGTGAGAACAAAAAAGCTGCAACAGCAGGAAAAAGTGTGGAGAAGGACAGAAATAGATAATAAAGTAAAGAGGAGGTGAGCTGGAGGAGGTGAGCTGGAGGAGCGTCCCTGGCAGAGCGATGGTCCCAGCAGAGATCCAGAGTCACAGAGAGACTGAGTTCATTCATCAGGACTGACCTGCTGCAGGGAGACGGTAACTGGGTCATGAGTGGAACCAGCAGGATCTGGAATGAAGCATATACGTTGTTCCCTACACCTGTCTGAAACAGAGCTTTTATTGGGAAATACCTGAAGAACAAACATCATTTTGGCCGAATCCCAGACCTACACTAACCCTAACACGAGAGGATAGCTTTGATTTACAGACTCTGATGTCTGAGTGGTTTTTGAAACCACTTCCAATCTTTGTTTGTGTCTTCTGGGAGGAATCAACAGATTAATCACACTTAAGCAGTGGAATGACTTTTATAGCTGCTGGTACTGGCAGGATGGTTCCAGTCTCCACAAGCTAATCTGGGCTAAGCTAAGCAGCCAGCGCCATATTTACCACACAGACAGGAAATGAAGGGTTTCATCTAACTCTGACCAGAAAAGTGAGTTTTGAACTATGTTTTAGTTTCCCACAGTAAGGATCAAAGCTCATCAGTCTGTGACTCTGGTAAACAGGAGGGTTGTCATGGAAACATTCATGATTGGAGAGAGAGAGAGAGAACGAGAGAGAGAAAACCCAGGCAACCTAACCATACCCAACAGAAAAAGGTTGCATCATGGGTAATAAGATTATCAAGCTTTGAAGATTGTTATTCTTTCAGCAGAAGGAAGTTGTGACTTCTTCACCGTCCCACTACAGCTTTTAGGATTAAAACAGAAATCCCAGATTGGTGATCCACAACAGGAATTTGTTGGTTTATGATCTGAGACCAGGTCTGACCAGCATCCGTGTGTTTAGTATTTCTGTGACGCGTCTGCAGCTGAGGCAGACAAACAACCTCCAAACAAAGGAATAGTCCTTTAAAACCCGGGCTAGGTTCCAAAATGGACAAACGTCTTTACCGGTAGTGTCTGACGGAAGGACAGGAGAAGAGGAGGAGGGGGAGGAAGAGGAGGAGTTCAGTCTGCTCAGCGTCACACAGGAGGCGTTCCTGTGTGAAACTGGGCCGTTGGTCTGAAGCTTCTGCAAACTTAATTTTTGGACCAGCTAGGTGAGATTGGTAGAGTCCATCTGCTGACAACACTGTGTGTGGACGGGTCCATCAGGACCGCTCCAGGGGGGCCCCCGAGGGCCTCTGCGCTGAAGGCAAGGGTTACCGAATCCTGGCAGAAGAAGGAAGAAACAAGTTCTTAGGGTGGGATTCTAAGAGCTTGGAGTAAATGCAACACGTCCAGAACCATCACAGCAACAGAAACCCTGTTTGTGGTAAAACCAGCGGACCTGAAGACTACAGAAGGTCCTGGTTGTGGAGACAAGATGAATAGTTGTTGGGAAACCTGACAAAAACCTGACAAAAACCTGAGACAGCAGGATAAACCCGTCTGTGATCACAGCAGGAGGACTTACCCACCCGGGTCGGACCTGCTGCCCGCTACTGTGCTGCCAGCAGACGCAGGTTCAGCTGAAGACGTCCGCTTAACACACCTTGACCCATCTGCACACCAACGCACACACAATCAATCACACACATACACACACAGTGTGTCAGTTGATGGATATATTACCTGGTTACATGTCAGTTGGTGGATATATTACCTGGTTACATGTCAGTTGGTGGATATATTACCTGGTTACATGTCAGTTGGTGGATATATTATCTGGTTACATGTCAGTTGGTGGATATATTATCTGGTTACATGTCAGTGGGTGGATATATTATCTGGTTACATGTCAGTTGATGGATATAATATCTGGTTACATGTCAGTGGGTGGATATATTATCTGGTTACATGTCAGTTGATGGATATAATATCTGGTTACATGTCAGTTGGTGGATATATTATCTGGTTACATGTCAGTGGGTGGATATATTATCTGGTTACATGTCAGTTGGTGGATATATTACCTGGTTACATGTCAGTTGGTGGATATATTATCTGGTTACATGTCAGTTGGTGGATATATTATCTGGTTACATGTCAGTTGATGGATATATTATCTGGTTACATGTCAGTTGGTGGATATATTACCTGGTTACATGTCAGGTGATGGATATATTACCTGGTTACATGTCAGTGGGTGGATAACATTTGAAAATGATCCCTGAAATAGTTTTTTGAAGTCATCGTTAACAAGAAGGATCTGCTGCTGATCCCATAATATCCTCGACTCTAGTTTGTTCATCACTGGTGACATTTAAAGGTCGGCTTTAAGCAGGAACTCAAATGAAACTTCGACCTTTCCTCCTTTAGAATAAAGGAGCTTATTGATCTACATTCATCGTTAGTAGAAAATCATTACACAGTTCAACTCCTTATGTGTGTGTGTGTGTGTATGCGTGTGTCTGTATACGTGTGTGTGTGTATACGTGTGTGTGTATGCGTGTGTGTATACGTGTGTGTGTACGTGTGTGTGTATATGTGTGTATGCGTGTGTGTATACGTGTGTGTATACGTGTGTGTGTATGCGTGTGTGCGCATACGTGTGTGTGTGTGTATACGTGTGTATACGTGTGTGTATACGTGTGTGTGTATGCGTGTGTGTGTATACGTGTGTGTGTATGCGTGTGTGTGTGTGTGTATGCGTGTGTGTGTATACGTGTGTGTATACGTGTGTGTGTGTGTATACGTGTGTGTGTGTGTATACGCGTGTGTGTATGCGTGTGTGTGTGTGTAGGCGTGTGTGTATACGCGTGTGTGTGTGTATGCGTGTGTGTGTATGCGTGTGTTTGTGTGTGTGTGTGGGTACCTTTATACGAGCCGCTGCAGTCAGCTGTGGTTGATGTTTTCATCTCCACAGGGTCTGACAGAGAGCAACAACAATAGCGTGTTAAAGAAGGAGAGGACGGCTGATGGCAAATCAAGAAAAAAATCTGCCGACACAAACACCTTCACATTCGTTCACTTCATGCTTTTTTAAAACTCCACGTTCTTCATCGCATTTCCTGCTTCATCAGTGTGACGTTCCCTCTCTACTTCAGCCTGATGCTGCCTGAGAGCTACGATGATGATGATGATGATGATGACCCAATGCCTCCTACACTCTGACTGGATGGGCTCAGATTAGCCATAACATTAAAACCAGCCTTGTATCTTGTATTTTCATGCCTGATCATCTCAACGATTCACTGTGTTCTTAAAACCTTTCCAGCACAAAGACTTAATCAACTATTTATGCTACATCTCTTCAGCAGACGTGTGCATCACCGTACCTTCAGCACACACTGGTTCACCAGTTATCAGTCCTTTGACAACTTTTAAAAGGTTCTTACCACAAACCAGGAAAACCCAAGAAGACCTGCAGTTCTGGAGATGTTCAGACCTGGTCCTCTAGCCATTCAAATTGCATCCTTGTCAAAAGACGCTCAGATCCTCAAGCTGGTCCACTTAAACTGCTTCCAACATCAACGTCGGGACAAAATGTTCACCTGCAGCCTGATATATCCCTCCGACTGCCAGGTAATATGCCCCGCCCACTGCCAGGTAATATAACCCGCCCACTGCCAGGTAATATAACCCGCCCACTGCCAGGTAATATGCCCCGCCCACTGCCAGGTAACCAGGTAATATGCCCCGCCCACTGCCAGGTAACCAGGTAATATAACCCGCCCACTGCCAGGTAACCAGGTAATATGCCATTCTGTACTCCAGTACAGAATGTGGAGTTCTGACCGACCTGAGAGGCTTTTTCTTTATGGAACAGTTTTCATACTGGATACATTCTTGGTTTGGAGTCTGTAATGATGTAGGCAGCATTACTGCAGGTCTTAAATGATGCCAATGGCGCCCCCTAGTGTCGTAAAACCGCTAAAGCATGTCAGATAACCAGCAGAACACGCTTCACCTCACTTCATCTCATGTGCTCTGATGCTGCTGATGATGCTCAGGTTCTGAACCTCTTCAAACACCAAAGCACCGCAGAGGAAGGAGGAGAAGGGCAGAGAGCAGCTGGGTAAAGGACCATCCTGGAGCAGAGACCTCCTTCCTGCAGCAGGTGTGTCCATCTGTCCGTCTGAAGCGTGGACGAGACAGACGGAGGCCCCGGCCCCCAACCCACACTTATGCAGCAGATGGAGCGTCAAGAGAAAATCATCTCCAGCTACAGCAGGTTCTGGTGAGTGATCCAACCATTGAAAAGCAAAGACGGGCCCAGAACCACTGAATCCACAGCAGCTGGAAAACACACCTGTGAATCTTGACCAATGCAAACGCACCTGTGGCCAGTATGAAGGACTCAGGTGTTCTCACAGGGAGGGGGGGAGGGGAGTCGCCGCTGCCCCAGCAGTCTGGGTTAAGAAGGTCACAGGTCAAATGAGAAGCAATGTTAAACACTGGCCATGAAGAGAGACACTCACATATGAAGGATGTAGAGAAAAGCTCATAATAATGATAATAATAATAATAATAATAATAATAAGTGATGTCATCACTAAAGACGGCGGCATGTTCAGACAAAACCTGATTCCGTAAAAACTAAGAACTGGTTCATGACAAGTATTAGTGCTTCTATTACGTAAGATCGTCACCTGAGGTCCGGAGACGAGGCTCGGTTAGCTGTTAGCTGCCCCACAATCCAGGCTGAGGACCAAAGGTGACCGCAGGGCATTCTGGGAATTATCTCCCTGAGGATTTCAGACTGGCGGCAATTTTTTTTATACGAGCGCCTTCACTGCAGCTTCAGTCTGCATTTTATCTCTTTTTTAATCCTTTTTCTACTTTCTCTTTTTACTGATTGAAAAGTACAACACAAATAAAGTTTATTATTATTATTATTGCCAAAACAATTACCCGACGTGTCCCGGTGGAGGTTTTCTACTTATCCCTAAAATTATATCCCCAGGTATAAGGGATTATAGAATCACCATCGCAGATCCTTCCTGGCAACGCTATAACTCAAAAACTGTTTCATGGATCCTTCTCAGACTCAAGACTTACAACACAGTTTCTTCCAAACCAGATCTTGTCTGATCATGTCCAAGGTGGCCCACGTGAATCTAAACTATGAGATCTAGCTTGTATTGATGTTATTTCACTATAATAGTTCATATTTGACTCACTAGGGGGAGTTTTTAGTGTAGAACACAGGTTCTGATCCGTAACTTCCCGACCATCAGTCCAGTTGTGTCTAAATTTATCTCCTAAGAATCGACTCCAGGAAATCTGAGCTCACCAAAAAGTAGTTAACTATATTTATCTACATTATTGAAGACGTCTGACCATTTAATCAACTGTCCAGCTAAAAATAGAATATAGAGCTCTTTTTAATCCAACAGGTAATTAGGCAAAAATGACCTTTTCTGACCTTTTGTCATTGTTGGATCATTCCCTCTGTGAGCGCTCCGTTTATTCATCAACTATTAGAGTTGAATGTGATGTATACTAAACAGGTCTTCTCTGGATAGTAGATTTTCCGGCACCAAATTTGGACTAAATCGGATCAACGGTTGATAAATTATGGCCTGAAAACTTTTGGAGATAAATTCCCCCTAGTGGTGGACATGTGTAACTGACCTTTGCTGAAATCAATCCAGTTCCTCCTCACATCTCACACATTCTCACACTTATGCCCACTGATGTGTGTATAAGATTTGAAAATGATCCATGAAGTAGTGTTTTTCTGAGTTACGCGTAAACATGAAGGATCTGCGGCGGCGAGATAATATCCCTGACTCAGGATAAAACGGATTCATTTAAAGTCCACGTCTAATCAAGCCTCAGACTCATCTGAAGCCCAGAGTTCTCCCAACTGCATCTTAGACTTTCCGCAAATCAGGGAATTTTGATTTCAATTTGAGGCAAATGACGGTTCAGCAGGTTAAAATGAGTCACGTGGAGGACGACTCGCCGCCGCCGCCAAGACATGAGACGGAGAATTCACCCACATGACAACATGTGTTTTACTGGAGTTTAAGAGTTAAGCATTAATTAATTAATTCACTTCTAATTATTAAAAGATAATGGCCGGAGCAAAGTGAACCTTTTGATTGACATTTACAAATGAGGTTTCTGTATTTATTTAGTATTCTGAGATCGTATTTATGGACTTTAAAATCAGAAACAAACAGCTTTTCCTAAACTTCAGGCTCAGCCTCCGTCAGCTACTCATGTTTGAACCAGTTATACTTCCTCTGACGGAGGTGTGTGATATCAGGACTTATTGATGTTGAACATGCCGATGATGTCACCAGCTGAAGGAGGAGCCACCAGCTTCCTGTCAATCAACCACAAAGCAGAAATGTCCTCGACGCGACTCGTCAACAAGCAGCCGTTAGATTCTTGCAAACGACCAACCAGAGAGCAGCCGTCAGAGCGTCAGACCCGATCGCAGCGAGCGGCCACAGCCCGATGAATGAGATGCACCAAAGCCAAGCAGATCAAAGTGCGACACGGAAACTTCAGGACTGTGAGGCAAACGTTTCTGCATTTGCTTTTAAATATTGGGAAACCCTGAGGAGTGCATGGAGCCCGGAGTGAAATCTGCATAAAGTGTCATAAAGAGCGTTTCTCTGCGCGGCTGCTGGAGCAAACAGGAAGTGATGACATCTAACATTCAGACTCATACTAACACACAACTTCAAACAGACCGGATCAGGACTCTTTCTGCTCCTCACAGGGACACAAGCTGCTGCTCTGGAAACCAGCGCCAGTCTTTGTCTAAATCTTGTTTTACTGTTTATTACAGCTGCAGGTTAGACAGCTTTATTAGGATTAAATCAAGATCAGTGCGGGACAGAAAGGCCAAAGCAGTTTAATGTCATTCAGAATCAATGCTAACAGCCCAACCAGGATCATGCATCCATCCGTCAGCGAGGCTCACCAGCTGATTCCTGCACAGACTACAGACACAGAGTTTGTGTCTTTATTCTTTAGTCTGTTAACTTCACATCAAAGCATCAGCTTCAGAAGACCAGCATCCGCCACCATAAACAACCTGCTCCGTCATGCTGGAGAGTCTGAACAAGCAGCATCCTGGTCTACTGACCGTCTGCTGGAACATAGTGCCTCCGGACGGCTGGTTCCACCTTCCCTTTCCTGACAGTGTGAAAGGGCCTGCCCCAAGGCTCTGTGTTAGGACCTATTGTGTTCTCGTTTATATTAATAAGCTGTGTGAAAACTATTATAAATATTAAAAACGAGTGGCTCACTTTATGCACCCTCACAGTTTAATCTCAATATTTAAAAATGCAGAGAGGTTTTATTTCATCAAACTTTGAACCCATTCAGGATCAAACCATTCCACTTCACACCACTGAGCATTCCATGTCAGCTACGCTCAAAGCAAGAATCAGATTTCAGAATCTCAGGATTTTGAAATCGACGAGGAGCAATCTCAGTCCCCGCAGGATAAACCCCAGATCTCATCATAGAGAGGTCATTCAGACGCACCGCAAAACAGCTCTGGTCAATCACATGTGCTCAGGTATGTCCGATTGTGTTTTCAGCATCATGCAGCGTTCCACCATCCATTCATCCATCCATCCATTCATTCATCCATTCATCCATTCATCACACAGAGGGGGGGCCAAGGAGGAATTGTGGGATTGCATGAGGAGGTCTGGGGAGACAGGAAGTATGTTAGAGTGGGACAGGAAGTATGTTAGAGTGGGACAGGAAGTATGTTAGAGTGGGACAGGAAGTACGTTAGAGTGAGACAGGAAGTACGTTAGAGTGGGACAGGAAGTATGTTAGAGTGGGACAGGAAGTACGTTAGAGTGGGACAGGATATGTGTGAGAGCAGCATGACAGCGGAGAGGTGAGGAGCAGGAGTGATGGATGTGTTCAAGGTGGAGGTGGGACTGCACCAAGGATGGTGTGGTGATGGACAGACTGACAGAGGAGGTCAGCAGGAGTCTCCATGGACTATGATGTTGGTGGAGGACATTGAGATCTGTAGTGAGAGCAGGGAGCAGGCGGAGGAGAAACTGGAGAGGTGGAGGTATGCACAGGAGAGAAGAGGAATGAAAGACAGAATACATGTGTGTGAATGAAAGGGAGGCAGGAGGAGGTGAGGATGGAGAAGTAGAGGTGGAGGAGGTGCAGGAGTTTAAGAACAACGGTTAGGAGGGATGGGGAGTCTGGAGAAGAGGTGAAAAAGCAAGTGGAGTGGGTGGAGAAGAATGTGAGGAGTTATCTGTGACAGGAGAGGAGCAGCAGGAGTGAAGGGAAAGGTTTCCATGATGGAGGTGAGAGCAGCTCTGCTGGATGGTTCAGAGACGGTGGTTCTGGTTCTGAGCAGAAGACAGGAGGCAGAGATGAAGATGTTCAGATGTTCTCTGGGAGTGAGGAGGAAGGACATGCAGTTGGTTGGTGTGACAGAGGAAGCTGCAGAGGGGAGATGGAGAAGATGATCTGCTGTGCAGACCCTCAGAGGGAAGATCTCAAAGAAGAAGAAGCGTTCCACCATCAGACATCCACACAACAAAAACACACCAGCAGAATATCTTTCGCTCTTCTTCCTGTTGGCAGGTGGAGTCACTCAGACAAACACAGGTGGGTGGAGAAACAGTGAAGCCGTTTTGACAGCAGACATTTAACTGTTAACATTTGAAGCATCCCCCCCGAAGCATCGCATTAGTCAGAGAGCCATGCGTCATACGGGCCTGGAACCGTGTCTGTCTCAGCAGGAGGACGGACCCGCATGACACCAGCATGCAGTCCACCTGAGGTCCGTCCCCTCACGGACCCTCGGGCGTGCGTGTCTGTGGGAGTTCTGTTAGAATGGCAGGTTTTACAGAGGCTTTACTGAGGAGACGCCTCACGGAGGAGACGCCTCACGGAGGAGGTGCATGAGTTTCGGAGCGAGCAAACACACACATTCATCTCACCCAGACGTGGTCTGTCGAGCGTTGACGGCTCCTGACAGGAAGCAGCCGGCCTGTTAAAGGTGTGAGGTCATACTATTCAGCTGAAGGACATACTTGCTCTGGTTGCAGGCGGTGACGGCGAGCTTCGTCCTGCGATGGACATGGGCAGCACCTTCCTGACAGGCGGCTGGTCTCCGTGGTGAGGGGACGCCGTCACCATGGCCGTGGCGGTGGAAACATTGGTTCGGTAGGCCTCCTTTCCTCCAGACGTCTCTCCTTCTCCACCCGACGACGAGTTGTCGGTGTGCAGGGGGTTGGTGAAACTCAGCGCAGTCTTAACCGGAGTGGACGAGGAGGAGGAAGAGGATGAGGAGAGGTGGGAGGAGGAAGAAGAGGATGGTGCGACGTGGTCTGAGGAAGAAGAAGAGGAGGCGGTTTTGGGGAATTGCTTCTCTGGGCTGCCGGAAGCCTGAGCCCACGCTGCATGGCCACCCTTCACCTCCACTCTCTCTCCCCCCGCGGCCACGCCCTTCTCACTCCTCACAGGGAGGTGGTTTGGTCTGGCTAGGACGCCTCCGTCCGTGTTACTCTCTGCACATCCCCCTCCTCCCCCCCCTCCCTCGGTGCCCGAGTCCTCCGACAGCGAGGAGCTAGATGTCAGCAGGGATTGGCCAGCACGGGCTTTGAAGGCGTGGCTTCGCTGCAGCATCCCTGTACTGTTGGATGAACTATTGCTGACTCCGACTCCGACGGAGGAGGCCGTGTCAAAACTACGAGGTCCTTCCTGTAACGGAACCTTCTTAATCTCAATGCTTAGCTTCCTTTCGATCCGGGGGGCAGCAGAACCTTCAACGGCCGGGGAGAGGGGCGATGAAGGAGTCTGGCTCTGGCCCGATTCAGATTTTGCAGACGTGGAAGACAATTTGTTGTTATAATTGTCATTGAGATCTAGATTTGGGACCTGAGTCGGCTGTTTCTCACTGGGTAGATCTTTGTCTTTCTGCTCTGAGGGACTCGTCTGCTTGTTCGGGTGGGGTTCCGACTGGTTCTGCTCCGAGTCCACTTTCTTCTGAAATAAAAATGAAGAGATACATGTCAGAGGAGAGAAGAAGAGAAATCTTCCTTGTATTGTGAGCATTTCTGGGTCGGTACGTGACCCGTTCCACCCTGAAGGCCCATATTTGGGTTTCTACATAAACAGGAAGTAATCTCCAACCAAAAACCCAAAACAGTTTCTTTCTAATGTCCCTGAGGAGATAATCTCTTTATGCTTATATAACAGCAGGCACAAATTTATATGACAAAAATAATGTTTGTTTACATGTCATTTAAAATGTCCAACCAGCAGGGGGCGCTGCCACTACTTGATGAGAGATAACAGACTATGATTGAATGGAGAGTTGAATTGCTTCCCCTGAGAGACGATACAAGTTCCAGTAGTTTCTGCCTCAGGTCAGTAAATGTTGGTCTGATGCTAGCAGAACCAGTCACAGTACTTGTGGAGGTGAACAGTGGGAGGAGTCTTCTGGACTCTGGAGTAAAAGCTGAATACTGGATTCTTAGTATTTCTCATAAAGGAACCAACATGAGGAAGAAGTTGCTCACCTGAGTCTGCGTGGTGGCCAGGACGTGTATGACAGGTTTGGGGTGGTAGCGGTCGTTGTCCTGCCGTACGTTGGTGACGGTGGGGAACGCTGACGGGGGAGATGGGGTGAGAATGGGGGGTACCGGGTGAGGCTCTGGGGGTTGCAGTATCTCCTCCTTTACATCACCTTCTGCCTGCGAGCTAAAGACAGCGAGACACAGGGGTGAGATCAGAGAAGCTCTTCTTTTCACTCTTAGTGATGGAGATTTGATCATTTGATGTGATGCAGTCAAAAATATCTTTGATTCTGTCATGAAAGCACCAAAGTCAGAGCCAGATTTTAGATTCACACAGGCCCTGGGAGGGGAAACACGTCTTCACCCGCCAGCACGTTTGTAGAACAATAAACTATTTGTCTCAGATAGAAAGAAGCCTGTCTGAATGAAGGCTGGAGCTGAAATGTGATGAAAGAATTCAGACGGAGAAGGATTCCATCCTCAGACGGATCGGTTGAGTTCCAGACATTTGGAATGCTTCTTTTAAATGGTGAAAGTCAGATCACGTAGTACACTTAGACTAAAGTGATGTCAGTGAGAATGAAATGAAAGGAGAGATGTGCTCATTCCCACCACTAGGTGGCAGAATTGAAACCCTTTGGCTTTTAAGAGTATCGGATGTTCCTGCCGGGTCCAACCAGCAGACCAGCAGTGGATTTAATGAGTTCCTATCAAGACGACTGAGGGACCAGGACAGAAGTCATCCTCTGAAGGCTTCTGACTTCTTATTAGATTTCCTAAAGGTGTATTTTAAAGATGGTTTGTGCGAGACGGCTCCTAAAGTGCAATATGTGCTTTTATACACTTCTTTTTTAGATGTGAGGGATAATTATGGGATATATGATGCAGTGACGTGAGATGTAAAAAGTGTCCTAAAAGGACGATACAGTCCCAGGTCTTAAAGTCCTGTATTTATTCTACTGTATTCTATTCTTTATTCTCTGTGAGAAAAACACATTTAATCCTCCATTCAGCTGCCAGAGACGTCAGAGATGTGATGATCCAACATTTACAGCCAAATATTAAAGGAATCTGCATCGTCTGAACGTGAACGCCTGAGCCGTCCGTCATTCTCAGACTCCTTTCACACGAGGTGAAAGTTGTCCACTCCTCATCCAGCGTCTCCTTGTCATCCCTGTCATCCAGCGAATGCAAAAGAATGATGGGTAATAACATGTGATAGGTTATAGAAATTTAACGATTTAAGTAACATAAAATCAGTTTAAAAAGAAGACAAGCCTCTAAATCTCTTCTATACATAATAAAATAATATTTTTTTATATATAGAAAAGACTTTTCAGAAAGTCCTAGGAATAAAGCTGAGATTTAAGTCAGAAGTCGGGCTTCGATGAAGACTCAGAAACAAGTAGGAAGACTCATGTTCTAATAATGAGTATAAAGTGGGTTTTATTGGGCTTGAGGCTGACATCAGACATCTGAGTGAAAGGTCCTGCAGGTACTGTGTTGACCCGTGTGAGAAACCCTGAAGGAGAGTCCAGAATGAAGAGTCGCTTCTTTCTCATGTACAGAACTCTCTGCTACCAGAACACACATCTCTCCTCATGAGTCGCCTGTCTAGAAGTTTGTGTATTTCTCAGTCTACGGCGGTGATGGCGACGGGTTTTCATTATGCGACGGGCTCAGACTCTCTTAACCGACCCGGTTTCCATGATCTAAGCCTTAAATTCTGGATGGTTTTATGCCTCAGATAAACGTGACATGTTTT
Source organism: Lophius piscatorius (assembly GCA_009660295.1). Taxonomy (NCBI): domain Eukaryota; kingdom Metazoa; phylum Chordata; class Actinopteri; order Lophiiformes; family Lophiidae; genus Lophius; species Lophius piscatorius. Next base: position 7,872 of record VRLP01002666.1, on the reverse strand, counting down.
CATGAATGTGGTTTTAAATGCTGTGCAGCACCTTTTATCAAAATACACTTGTTTTTTGTAATAATAATAATAATAATAATACATTCAATTTATAATGCAATTATAAATTGTAATGTGTTTACTAACCACCTGTCAACACACCTATAGATACGCAGAACGTAGGTGTGATGAATCTAACCACACCTGATGGGAAGTCTAACGTCACGAGGCTCCGCTCTATAGAATATATACATTTAGATTTCAACGGAAAAACTACCACACACACACACACACGTAGACGCACATACACACACACAGGTAAACACATTCACACACAAACAAACACACGCACACACACGTGTGAAAGGATGTGGTGGCGTGGTAAATCCAGGGCACATAGCTGCAGCTCACGGAGGAAGACTACACATGATGCTGCGTGAGACGCTAGAGACGCAAATACGGGGCTGTGTTGATCTCTCAGTGGACCCTTATGGTGGGTTCTGGACATTAATCGGAACAAGAAGACAATTCTGCCTCTGGAGCTGCTGGATGATGAAGTCACAGTCTTCATCATCCTTGGTGTGTAGAACCTCCAGAGCCTGAGCGAGACAGACTCGATTCAAGAATAACCGTGATGAGGGTTCCACAGGGATATGAATCATTCAGAAAAAGATTATAGTAAAAAACCTCGTCTCACAGAAGCAGCAGCTGTACACATAGTCACAACCCCTAAAAGGCGCCAATCCACTGCGTTGTACCAGCAACCCCCCTGGAAAAAACAGTTAAAAATCTGAAAAGTCTGTGAGGTCATCAGTCTGTGAGGTCATCAGTCTGTGAGGTCATGCAGGAAGACAATGATTCCCAGCAGAGTAAGTCCTCCTCTGAATGTCTCCTAGTCACAGCGTGGACCTGAACTCCACTGAGATGCTGTGGTGGACCTGAGAAGATGAGTTCTTGCCGACAGAACCACCAGTGTTTCTGAACTGAAGCGGTTCTGACAAGAATATTGGGCCAGAATTCCTAACCAGTGATGTCAGAGGCTTGTCTCCAGCTATCAAAGGCGTTTGGGTACAGTTGTTGTTGCTATTAGTGGCACAAACCTCGAGGGAGATCAGGGAGGCAAATACTTTTTCACAGTCGTGATTTAGGTCTTTAAAAACTTTCTTCAGTTCATGTAACTTTTTAAAAAGCTGCAACGCGGTTCAGTATGAGAAAGACGCAGGAAAGGAAGCAGGAGGGGGTCCGGTCCTGATGCCTGCCTCTGTGCCACACACACACACACACTCCTACACGCACACACATATATACACACACACAAACACACGCGCACACACACACACACACACACACACAAACACACACACACACAAACACACACATTCTTAGACTCCTGAAGTTACCCGTGGGGGAGTGTGGCGGGAAGAATGTGGAATATGTCGGTAAAAATAGCTCTCGTTGCGGCTCCAGTACTTGCCGGCTTAAAGTAGGTCTTGACATTTTTGCATTATGACACAAACGGTCAAGAGAGAAGAACCCAGAGATTCCTCAACGTTTGGCTCCGTCCCACTTCCAGGAGAACTTCCTGTTCTGGCAGCTGAGCAAACTTTGTTTAACTTTTTTTTTTCCTCAATTAATTTAATTCGCTCAAAGCAGGAAAGAAACTTTCCAGTAAGCAGAACACACACGGACACTTACAGAAACTACTCTGACGCTGTCGCCCCCCACTGCACGGGTCTATGCCCTAAAAGCCCCCAATCCCCTGCGTTGTACAAGAAATCCCCCTGATTGAACTCCTCCAATTCAATGTGTCGTTATGTCAGAAGAACAGTATTTTGTATGAAGGGCTCCCCTTAGTGGGTAAAATACGACACACAATATAATATATGCATTCATCTTAAGGAATGCATTAGCCTCATTTTAATCGGACCAATGGTTTAGAAATGATTCTCCCTAAAACGTTTGGAGAAAAAAGCGACCCTTAGTGGCGGAAATATGCAACCAACTTTTCCAAAATCAATCCAGTTCTTCCTCGCAAACTTTGAAAATGATGGGTGAAATAGTTTTGGAGTTACGGCGTTAACTTGAAGGATCTGCGGCGGCGATGATGATTCCATAATATCCTCAAGGAGATAATCTGGAATAACTTCTAACAGTAACTAACAGTCGCACTAAATTGTCAAACTGGACTTTTTAGACGATGCAGCTCGCTAAGAGTAAATAAGTCAGACAGTCTCCTGGCAACGAGGCGTCCTCTGAGGTGATGAAGCAACGGCGATGAGGAAGATCTTTGGTTCTGGGTGCTGTTGGCTGAAGAAGTTGCATGTTTCACTGAATTAACAGCATTCTGTGTGTAAACAAGTGGAGGAGGCCCAGAAGATGAACTGCTTGAAAGAACCAGTTCTGCAAACGTGTCTGTAAACTGACCCCACACACTGTGAGGAAGAAGGTTGGACAGGCTAAAGACTCTCCAAGGATCGCAGATAGAGAGGTCAGAGGTCAGTTGAATCTTGGGGTCGGAAGGTCTTCCTAACCACCATCAGATGGCGCCGACACCAACACCAGCTGTTTGGAGGGTAGCAAGAAAAAAGCCTCTTCTGTTGTCCACACACAAGCTAACGCTGCTACAAGCTAACGCTGCTACAAGCTAACGCTGCTACAGTTTGACAAACACCACTGGGACCTTCACTGGAACAAGGTCAGAGGTCAGATGAGACCAAAGTAGAACCTTTTGGTGACAAACATCTAAGATGGGTGTGGCCTAGCAAGAAAGAAAGCTCATCAGACATGGTTCCATGGACTCCATCAAACACCAGCAGATACTGGATGAAGACCTAAAAGCCTGTCAGGAACCTTAAAGTGGGTCGTGGTTGGACCTTCCAGCAGAACAATGTTCTGAAGATCACCTCAACATCAACCCAAGAATGGTTCAGAGGTCACAGAATAAAGGTGTGTTTATGTGTGTGCACAGGGCAGATAATGAATGTGTGTGTGTTTGAAACCACACGCCTGCAAGTGAGTTTTATTCTCAAAGGACGAGATGAGAGATGAATGGGTTCTACTTGATCTGGTCCCGAGGTTGTAAGACATGCATAACTGTGTAGTGTTACAGAGGATCTATAAATACGGCTCCTCCTCGGTGTTTGTCGGAGCCAAACAGGAGTTAACAGCAGTGGAGGGGAGGTGGGCCGACGGGGAGCTAATGTGTCAGAACGCTCAGGCTCGTTTGAGCAGAGAGAGAGAGAGAGAGAGAGAGAGAGAGACACAGAGTGAGAGAGAGAGACGGAGACACAGAGTGAGAGCGAGAGACAGAGAGAGAGAGACACACAGAGTGTGAGAGAGAGACAGAGAGAGAGAGAGACACAGAGTGAGAGAGAGAGACAGAGAGAGAGAGAGAGACAGAGTGAGAGAGAGAGACGGAGCCACAGAGTGAGAGCGAGAGACAGAGAGAGAGAGACACAGAGTGTGAGAGAGAGAGAGAGACACAGAGTGAGAGAGAGAGAGAGTGAGAGAGAGAGACAGAGTGAGAGAGAGAGACACACAGAGTGTGAGAGACAGAGAGAGAGAGAGACACAGAGTGAGAGAGAGAGACAGAGAGAGAGAGAGACACAGAGTGAGAGACAGAGAGAGAGAGAGAGAGACACAGAGTGAGAGACAGAGAGAGAGAGAGAGAGACAGAGAGAGAGAGATAGACACACAGAGTGTGAGAGACAGAGAGAGAGAGACACAGTGTGAGAGAGAGAGAGACGCTGCTTCTGTTGGGTCTGTTTTATATGTTTTCATTGTGCTCCTCATGAAAGCTGTGGTGCTGTGATCTATTTTCACCTCCTGTGTCCCGTCAGGACCACTTCACACCCACTCCTGCAGCTGCTGGCGTCTCCACGCCAAGGACAAGTGGGACTCTGGCCCAGTCGGGCTGGACAAAAGGTCTTACCTGCGTATGCGGGGAGGTTTTGGAGGAGGCGTGTCCCACCGCTCGTCTTCTGAATGCTGACCCGGTTTATCTGGACTGCTTTCATCCTGAACAATTCACACAGACAAAAAAGAACACACACATTATTGAGTTGGTTTGACTCACACACGAGGAGGCGGGGTTTTCATCACAGCCCGACCGGACCCACCACGCCTGGACTGTATTGTCCCAAATGAAAGTCCCAAATCCCCTGCATTGTACAAGCAATCCCCCTGATTGAGCTCCTCAGATGACATGTGATGCCTGATAAACGGTGTTTTTCGTAAAAAAAAGGTTTGTTTAATATGATATAATACAAGATGAATCTCCTCCAGTCGATTCATCTGCACCTAATTTGGACTTAATCGGACCAAAAGGTTGAGAAACTATGAAGCTTTTGGAGATAGGTATTTCTGCCACTAGGGGGAGATCTAACAGACATTTCCCATAATCACCCTGTTCTGGGGATGAAGTAGGAAAATGAACCATGAGATGGTTCTGAGATACCTTGGTGACGTTTCGGGGGTAACATGAAGAAACCATGCTTGAAGGGGTTGATCTCACTAATCTTCTTCATGTGCAGAACTGGGACGGGTAGAAGGCAGAACCTCAGTCCCTTGGACATGTGTGACAGGAGTTCAGGATTGATGCTTGCTGCTGTTATATGCCCAGATAATGATGGGCAGAAAAAGTCTTTACAGACTGATGTTTGGTCGCTGCTGTCTGTTATTAAGTTAAGTTATTTTCATGTCTTTGTTTTGAATCTTTCATTATTCCTCATTTGTTTGCACCCTGGAGTTTCTTGAAATGTAGAGCACCTCATCCCTCCTCTTCCTCGTTTCATCTCCCACATGTTCCTGCAGCGGAGGTAGAACGTTACAGAAAATCTCTTCACTGAAGGATGAAGATCCTGTCTGACAGAAGCCCGCTGACGCGCTTCTCTTCCCTCAGCCCTCGCTCCTCTTCTCTCTCCCGTGACTCTTTAATCCCACTCTCTCAGCAGCGATAATGAGGAGGAGACGGGACCGCTTCAGTCGTCATCAGGTCAAACCGGGTCACTTCAGAAACTCAGAAGTATTCTGAAGGTACGTGGAGTGAAGTCAGAGGATCGGATGACATCACGCTTGGCGCTCTTAATCCCTGCTTCAAAATCGGTTTGGTAGGAAGACTTCCTCCAAACAATGGTGTGTGCGTGCGAGGACAGAACCGAGGGTGGGATGAGTCCATGTGCTGCTTAATGTTCACCCTGCTGCTGAGAGCACCTCTGTGGGCGATCAGCCAACAACACCGGGTGACTGGACATGAGTCAACGCAACACCCTGATGATGCTTCACTGACACCGTGTGTGTTTGTGTGCCTGTGTGTGTGTGTGTCTATGTGTGCCTGTGTCTGTGTGTGTGTGTGTGTGTGATGTGTGTGTGTGTGCACAGGTAGTACTATGCTAGCTGGGGGGATTTAGTTTATCTCTTATCTCTTTATCTCTACAACCAAAACACACCGATGATTAATAAAGAGACTAAATAATGACGCCGTTGTGCTCCGGTGATTCATGGCCTTTATTCCACCAGGTGAAATCCTCACTGAGATGAAATCTCTTTCCAAAGAAGGACCCGCTGCTGTGATGCTGGATAAAGGCAGCCGAGTGATTGCGTGATTCCCGTCACACCGAGGTGGTCTCTAGAGGGTCTGGAGGACGGGACAGTAAAAGAGTCTCCGCTCTGAGGGTCAGGACAGGTTTTAGGCAAAAGTCTGGAACGTGTGTCAGAGTCATTCCCTATGTCCACATCACATGACACGTGTGTTCACGGGTCCCCCCTCCCCAACGGATGTCTATTCTCAGACTCCAAGAGCATTATGGGAGAGAGGTGATGTCATCTGAGCTTCCTCGGCAGGAAGTGAGCGGCTGGATCAGTGCCAGTTCACTCATCGTTCCTCTGTGGCGTCTTCAGGTTTGTAATTCTTGCAGACGGTGTAACTGACCCGTCTCTGCTGGAGAACTTCATAGCAGGTCTGGGAGTGAACTAGTTTAAGTACATTTAACCGAGTATCTGCTCCTCGCCGTCTCATGTAACCGTCTCATTCTTCAAGAAACGCCAGCGCTGAAGTTCAGAGAACGTGCGAGTCCTGCTCTAAGCATCTTCTCGGAGACACTTGAAGACGAGGGCCGACAGACGGCAGCTATGGATCCTCCGCCTGTCTGTCACATCAGATGTTCCAACAGCAGGTTTCATTTCAAAGGAAACCTCCTCATTAACTCTGTAAGCCTGCAGCAGCGCCGCACCCTCGGTTGAGAGAAGCCCCCATTCTTTTTCCTGTTTCTTCTTATTTTTATCAAATGAGTGAACTTTTTGGCTCGTTGGCTCGGCTGTAGTTCTGGTGCAACGGGAGGACAAGCAGGGAAAATCAAGCAGAGTGTGTGTGTGTGTGTGCGTGTGTGTGTGTGTGTGACTGTGAGTGTGTGTGTGTGTGTGACTGTGAGTGTGTGTGACTGTGAGTGTGTGTGACTGTGTGTGTGTGTGTGTGTGTGTGACTGTGTGTGTGTGTGACTGTGTGTGTGAGTGTGTGTGTGTGTGACTGTGTGTGTGTGTGTGTGTGACTGTGTGTGTGTGTGTGACTGTGTGTGTGTGACTGTGTGTGTGTGTGTGTGTGTGTGAGTGTCTTTGTCTTTAGGGGTAAAGGAGGACAGTGTGTAGTAACTAAGAATGAGGAGAATGGTCACTGAGAAAAGATGGATTTCTTGCTCTTTAAACTGGTCTAACTCTTGGCAGTCCAACCTTTTCAGGACGGAGGTCTCTCTGGCACGAACTCTGTACCCGTCTGTGTAAAGAGCAGGTTTTCTAAAGGCCCCCCTTCCCCTCCCCTATATCCCTCCATCCCCGGTGACTAATTATTTGTGTTCCCCCCTCTGAGGGTGTTACTCAGTGACATCCTGTCCATTTCTGACATCATAGAGCGGTGCAGTGTGTGTGTGTGTGTGTGTGTGTGTGTGTGTGTGTGTGTGTGTGTGTCATACCATGCCGTCGTGTATCTGCGTGTTGGTGGGGCTCTCCAGTAGCAGCAGTCGTTTCTGAAAGAGCTGAGCGATTGCTTTATGAACTAACTCATACTGCTCCTGGAGAAGGACGGAGAGATGAGAAAAAAAACACGACGATGAGTCTCAGCCGGTGAATCTGAGAGCAGAACCATCCCCCCCATGTCAGTAGTGAAAAACATGCATTTACAAGGTTAGGGAATGTCCCCAATAAAAGGGCCGCTGCTGACGGCCCCTTCAGAGCTGATAGAATATGTGTTGTTGTAAGAATTAAACGTCTCCCAGCAGAATCCTGCTGGGAGAATATTTGTCAATGTTTTCAAGACTATTCTATCATCTAACTGAGCGAACTCACTGCCCCCCTCAACCTCAGGACCTGCGTGGGAGGAAACGCCATATCGCCAAGTGGGTTCGTTGTTGATTTCAGTTTTCAGCTCATTATTCTGAAGGTATGCCTCTTAACGAAAGACAAACAAGGCTGGAAAATGAAAGTTTCATCCGACTGACAATCATCCATCTGCTGCAGGTATGAGGGGAGAAACGCATCCAGGGTTAAATCATCAATCTGACTACAGGTGCACCGATTGGAATCGTCTTGGCTGATCGACGATTTCTATAAAGTCTGACCGGCTGATACACATTTATTTTCCTTTAAAATTCACCATGAGCATCCATGGTAACGCCCCCCCCTACCTGAAAGAACTACTCACCCCACTGACCTCAACACCATCCCTCCGTTCTACCCACTCATACCGCCTCCTCCTTCCCCGGACTAAGCTCAGCACCATGGGTGATCGGGCTTTCTGTTCTGCTGCCCCTCGTCTGTGGAATGCCCTCCCTGACCATCTCAGGGCTCCACAGACGACTGACACATTTAAAAAAGGACTTAAAATTTTCCTTTTTAGCAGAACCT
>VRLP01002665.1:0-82036 GCA_009660295.1 Lophius piscatorius | reverse complement strand
TTAAAAACTGACACATGTTCCTCCGCAGCCTCTCCATCCTCATCGTCATCATCATCTCCCCTGTCAACTCTCCGCGCTTGTCTGGAGGAGATAAAGGTGTGGATGAAGAACAACTTTCTCCAGTTGAACAGCTCCAAAACCGAAGCTATTTTAATTGGCACCCCACATCAGACCCAGTCTTCCTCCATAACCAGTATTACCTTCTCTGGTCACGACATTCCCCTCTCTTCATCAGTCACCAACCTCGGCGTAAGATTTGACCCTCAACTCACTTTTGAATCCCACATCAAACACATCTGCAGGATCTCCTTTCATCATCTCAGAAATATTTCCAAACTCCGTTCCTTACTCACTTTGAGTGATGCTGAAAATATTCTGTCTCACATATTTGCATTTAATATTCGGAGCAATTTCTATTCCATTTAATGTTATTAGTTTATTCATCTTGACGTTATTCTAAAATTTCGTACCAGACAAAAATATGATAAACAAGGCCTATGCTGTCGGCCCAGACAGCGAGGGTATATCCTTGAAAAGCCCCCCAATCCCCTGCATTGTACAAGAAATCCCAGGGAATTAACTTCTCAAATTAAAGGTGAAGTTATGAGTGAAGGAAAATTGTGTTTTTCATAACAAAGCTACCCCTAGCGAAGTCTTCCTAGCACTAAGGTCTACGTGGGAATACATTTCGAAATAGATGAGTTTTTGAGTTATCACATTAAAACGATCTGTGGCAGCGGCCGTAACGATTCCATTATATCTCCGACTTCTTCTCAGGGGTATGAAACTCAGAGAACTCAGAAACGAGTGATATCAAAACTGCAGTTTAATCTCACTGTATCAACCTGTCCACCTGGATCATTCAAACCAGCCCTCTAGACAAGAGGATAGTGAAGCAGTAACGATACGGACAGCAGATGAAGCAGCTCCACGCCGTCAAAAGGAAGAATCCATCCACAGAAGTGAAGAAGACTAAAACATACAGTCATAAAGTCTGACTTGTTTTTCAGATTCTACTGTTAAAACTCACTCAAACGAACAACAATATATGTCTGGAGTGTGAATGTTTCCTTTTGTTATCAGACACACACACATACACACACGCACATCAGCCCTCCCCACTTCAAATACACACAATTGACCTCATGCACTTTAGTGAAACCAGGTGCGTGCTGCACCTACTTAGCTTTTAGCAGCTATTAAACTCACAGAGGTGGGCTTCTACACGGCCCCTTAAGAGAAACATACTTACCTCACAGAGCACCTAAGGTCAGATCCTGAATGGATTTATATCTGATGCTAACTGTGCATTATCCATTAAGTTGAAGAGGAGGAGGAGAAGGAGGAGGAGGAGGAGGAAGAGTGGGCCTATATATTATATGTGGGACTAAAGCTTTAGGAACTTTCAGAGATGACACAACATCAGGTCTCAGAGAAACATTTGTCAGGAATGGCACCACTGAGCATCAGACGGCACCAACCATGAACACGTAACATGAACGCTCACTACCTTCATACAGAAGGAGATAGTTTCTCAGACGTTGGTCCGATTTACTCTCAATTTGGTCAGGGAGATCAATCTTGCATTAACGGCTTCAGGTGGTACTTCAGGTGGTACTTCAGGTGGTTCTTCAGGTGGGCCTTTTCTTCATTTATGTTTCTCCCTTGACGTCCGACAACTGGGCAGTTAAAATTGGGGAGCCAAAGGCCATGTTCTTGTTGTCCTCTGCAACTCCCTAACTTTATCTAGGTTTGCTATGGTTATGTTTACTTTGTTTCTATTTAGTTTTACCTCCCTTTTTTTTAAGTCAACCAATCCATTTTAGATTAAGTGGCTTAAAAACTCTAAATTTCAGGATACATCGTCAGTTGTATACTTCTGCATCAGCGGCAGCCCTGGCTTTTATTACAAAACAGGCAGCCTTCAAGCGTGATCCAGGGTCAGCTATTTCAGAGCTCTGTTGTGAGTCCAGTATACTTCAGTCCTGTCAACTTGCTTCTCACTCATGGTGCCGTCAAAAATGTAGGAATGTCAATTATGATGTTTCCTAGGCAAGATCATGATGAGATCATCATTTTTACATAATACTGGAGCTTTACTTCTTTTTATTTTAAATTTTCTTTAAAACATGTCCAGAGTACTGCATTCTGGTATCTTTTGGGGGCGTGTCTCAGCTTGCTCCTGCATTTCTGCCTTTTTAATCACCCATTTTCAATTTTTCTGGTAACATAATTCATCTTCAGAAAAGTCTTGATTTGTTGGATCTTCTGATGATCCTTTGGACTGGGTTGGGGTTAAAGGGTGAGAAAGCAGGGAAAAAAACAGAAGAAGTGATGGGGTCATCCCCTCTGATTGACCACCCGTCCAACCAGAGTGAGAGAAGGAAGGGAGGGAATGCAAGAGATCACAAGGAGAACGGGAAGAGGGAGAGAGAGAGGGAAATTGTGTGTATGTGAGAGAGAGAGAGAGAGAGAGAGAGAGAGAGAGAGAGAGAGAAATATAGCTTTGAGATGAGAAAGGAGACAGCGGATTGAGTGTAGGAGGGGGCAAAAAAAAAAGAGAGAGAGAGAGAGAGAATATGAGGAGGGGATGAAGCAAAAGAAGGAGAGTTGGAGGAGGACAGTAAGGAAGGGAAAAAAAGAAAAAGAGTTTATGAGGGCGAAAGGAAGCGAGAAAGAGTGGGAAAGAAAAAGAGAGAAGGGGAGATAGAGGGGGAAGAGAGAGCAAGAGAGTAAGAGAGAGAGAGAATAATTTATGTTCAGGCTGGAACCCTCTGTTTCACAGAGGATCAACCAACGCCTGCTTCTGGGATGTTTAGGGGATGTCTGTAAATTGAGGCTGTAGTAAACAATCTGGATTACTAACTAATAATAATAATTAACTAATTGAAGATACAGTCAGTATTTTCAGAATACTCTACTCAAAAGTGCAGAATATTTTGTGAGCTGTTAAACTCAATATCTCACTTTAGCATATGTCACTTAAATATACGTCACTTCAAATTAAAATAGTTCGAGTCAACAAAATTTGATGGCTTTGACAAAAATTTACAGCTTTGAGTGAACAACATATTACGTCCTAGATTAGTTCATGTAAAACAGAATAAACACAGTTGGGTAAAGAAAAGGTATATTGCTCGATGTAGCTCGCCTCAAAGACGCGGTCATGGTGGTTGCACAAATATCTGATATTTTCATTAACAACAATGCTATTAAAAACCTCCCCAAACCTGCAACCATGTTTCTGGTTTCAAAAAAATCTTAATCTGGTTTAATGCATCGATATTACTTCAGCACTATTATTATTATGTGTTTAGTACCATTTTTAATTAAATCTACTCCAGTTGGAGTCACAAGGAATTTCATTTTTACAGTTTGATTAGGTATATGTATAAAGATCTGATACTTTGTCTGAATTAATTATATAATTAAATTAAATTAAATTAAATGGGTTTTACAGTTTGATACCTCAGAAGCTTCTAATGGCACAGATGGTGCCAAAATACGCCCCAAAGGTCTGAACGTGTCTCTATTAAAAAACTCTGTAACTTTGCTCTGCTTCGTTTTATTGGCATCAAACATGATATATGTAATTTCCAGACACTGTGTTTGGATTTACTAGAGCCTTTAGGCAACATCAGGATTTTAAAGGGCATATCCACTCTTTTAATTCATATCATATTAGGTGGACTTAAAATGTATATGATTAATGCTGTGCCCCCCTGATGTTACTCCTTGCTGATGCTTACACTTCTACACAAATGTTCCCCTTGTAATGATACCAGGATCAGTCATTTGGACCTTGTAATTACAATGTCTTCAGTTCAATTTGGGCTTCGACATTCTCAAACCTGAGCCTCTGCCTGGCCCAGCTGTGAAAAAAAGTTCAATCAAAATTTAACAGAACTTGTTTTGATGGAAATAGTTGACTGTGGATGAAGTCGTTTTCTCGTGGATGTGCATGTGGGACTCAGCAGGGGGAGCCCGTGGGTTGGGTGACGCCTGCAGTACCTCTTTCCTCCACCAAAGGTCGCGCTTGCCTTTCAGAGCGGAGGAGCAGCAGCAGTCCGGTCAGGAGCAGCAGCTTGTCCGGAACTCCCGCAGCTCCTGCGATCACTATATCCCAGCTGACCCTGAGATTGAAGGAGTCATTTCAGTCAGAGCTGCAGCTTGGTCTCTGTCCCTCCAGCCTACCATCCATTCAGACGTCTGTCCGTCCATCCACGGAGCCCATCTGTCCATCCACGCAGCGCGCACTTTGTCCGCATCTGTTTTCAGGAAGGTCACTCATCATTTTTGACGGGACAACTTTTCCTATTTCACTTCTTCCCCTGCCCCGATCCGAGTATCATCAGCGGAACATTCTCTCTGCATTCAGGTGAGTCCTGCTGTCTCCATGTGAGGTGCGTCTCTCAAACCAGAGGGTTAATATTCTGCAACCTCTAAAGAACGTTTACGTTTTTTCTGGGATGGAGCTCGTGCCACAAAATATTTACAGGACGGTAGGGGACACGTGATTACCTCTCGTGGGTTTTTTATTTTGACATGTTCTTGCTGAGTTATTAGTGATGTCCTAGTAATGTGCAATTTCTGTATTAAATGAACACTACTGCAACATTTTGAAAGTTGGACACATCTTTCATGTACGTCATATGGTCTGTTAATTATATCAAATTGAAGATTTAATGACAGACAGTATAAGCAAAAGAGTGGATCCCCATTTCATGAATATTCAGGTTGGTATTACTCTGCTGCCTGATCATCTTCTAACTTACCCCGTTGGCTTCGAGGACGTAATTGGCTTTCATTAGCAGCTCCAAGTGTTACGTCATAGCTCACGTCTCAAGGGTGTTTTGGCAAACAAGGGTCCAGTCGAGTCCCGGAGAAGAACCATGGAGATGGATGAGGGTGATGTCAATTATGTTTCCTGCATGGACTTCATATTGACACCAACTAAAGATCAGAGGAACTTTTAGCTGACACACACACACACACACGCACCCACACACACCAACACAGTCACACACACACATCCCAGTTCCATGATGGTTCACTGTGGAGAATGTAACTAAGTATCTTCAAAAATTTCATAGCTCTCTGATGTGCCTTCACTTTTCATTTTATGTAACCCTATTATGACTAAAGTATGCAATTTAACACATCAAACATTACAATTACGTAAAAATATTAGTGCACACCTGTCAGCCATTACATTATAACCACCGAATAACTTTGGTTATCTCATTATCATGTCACCTTCCAGGGAGGATGTGTTATATTGGGCTGCAAGTTGAATATCGTTTCCAGAAATTGTTGGGTTTGAAGTGGAACAAGGCGCAAGCAATGTGATGGATATGGGTCAAATCATGGGTCAAAACATCTCCAGAATTTCATGTCTTTTCAGATGTTTTCCTGAGTTTAGTGCCTACTAAAGTAGTCTAAAGAAGGGCAACTGGAGAACTTGAGTCATAAGTGAAGCTCGTGTGAAGAAAAGGGTCATAAGTCTTGATCTGTAGCACAAACTGCTGAAAATATAAAGCTATGGTTCTGGTTCTGGTAGGAAGGCATCATAACGCACTTTGAGACAGCTATATATATATATATATATATAGGATAGGTATACGTGGATTTTATATTTGCAGTACTCTGCCATAGTAGACATATTGATGAATGAAATATTGAAATGTAGTTTTAATGACAGCGCGCTTATTTTAATTGTACTATGGAGATAAACTCTGAATATTAATCAAGTTTTTATGTACAAGAAATCCACTTACATTTTTTTTGCCAAAAAATAATCAGTCATTCTCTAGGTGACTAAATGTATTTAACATTGTATATACACTCTACTGTTTCCTAAGTTAAGGATTGATAGCACCTCAGAGGACAAACAGCTTATTTCCTTCCCTCTGTCAGAAGAGCGAGATAGAATCTCCTGAGGGAGGAGTGCTTAGCAGGACAAAACAGAGGGCTAAACTGGTCCGGAGTTGACCAGCATGAAGGCGGTCTGACAGAGATCCTGGTTGAAAACGCCCACAGAGTCTGCAGCTAAGTTAACTTTTATATAAAACCCTGGAAGATTTAAATGTTGTTTTTAGAGATGTAGTCCAATATTTTACACATTATTTAAAATATTTTTACTCTTATTTTATCTTGTTTTTTTCACATTGAATAGCTCTTTTAAACTCCTAGACCATAGGTTTGATTTGTGTTTTAGTAAAAGCATTCTTGTGCCCACTGGTTTCACCGGGATCCCACCCCAGGCAGCGCACCAGTTCACTGTATGTATTTTGATGACAGGCTTGTGGTCTGCAGTCTTTATATAGCCGATGGCGAAGCAGGTCTCCTCCCATAGTTTACTGCTTAGAGGTCTGTAATCTCCCTTAACCACATCACCACCACCAGCCGGTTTCACTTCTCGGGGTAAAAGTGACACAAAAGTAGATAAAATGTTCCTGTGCCCAGTTTGGAGGGACTCCCGGTACAGCAAGGGCAAAAAAAGAAGAAAAGAAAAGCAAATCTCAACGGTGGACACAAGACAGACATTTATCTTTTGTCTGGAATTAGGACCATCAATCTAACGTACTTCAAGCTGAGAGGTATTTTCTCCCTTTGCCAACAGTAACAGGCATCAGTTGAAGTCCCAGAAAGCCTCCACGTCCTCATGTGAACATATTAAACCTGCTCAACATCATGAGAGCAGGTCTGAGGTTAAAGAGTAGAGAGTGCGAGCCTGAACGCACCGTGAAACCAGGGATTTCCAGGACATCCATCACAACAGTTGAGGGATGATGATGTGATGCTGGAAAGATGGCAGTCCCCCCAGGATAAGATTGGAATGGGCACCAATGCTTGCAACCCCTCATGCACTCAGGACAGGGCAACACACATTCTACAGAAAGGGTAAATGAGCAATACCCCAAACAGGACAAATAGGACAGAAGATGAAGAAGAAGAAGACAAGGACAGGACATGGACAAAGATTTGTGGGAATTGAGAGGGCCTCAGAATGCATCTGACTCTGGACAAGGAGAGATTCAAGTACACAGAAAAGATTGAGTCTGGTGAGACATAGAAGAACTCTGTGCGGAAATTGCACCACTTTAATTTAGGACCACATGAGGATGACCTCCAGCGCCGCTCCAGAAGAGCCACACCGCGCCAGAGTAGGAAAGAATGCGACGTGCCATGAAGAAAGAGACCAGAGCCTACAACGGGTGGTTTAAAGCAGCCAGCAGGAAGATAAAAAAGAAGGTAGAATGAGTGGAGATCAGATAGATGCCAGCACTGCGGTGAAGGAGGGTCTAAATGAGGATTAGCGTTTTGTTTTGTTGAGGGGATGGAGTTCTATCAGCAGGGACAGGACACCCGCTGGAAGCCTACACTCGAAAAGTTAATTTTGTTTGCTTGTTTAATTCAATTGAAGTTGTTCAACCAACTGCAATTAGACATCTGTGTTAGATTTTTACACTTAGTCCCCGTTAGTGGGTGTAGATTCGATTTAAAACCTGTAAAAAAAAATATATATATATGATCGATTTTACACAATTTAACAGTTTTCAGTGGATCACACTATCAAAACAGTACAGTAGGTTTGTCCATGATTAGTTTCTGCTAATCAAAATATTCAGGATATTGTCAAATGTATGTTGCTCGGCATGGCATCTATGTGGACACTTCAGGTGCCACAGGCCAATCCCCCAGACTGCCGGAGGATTCTACATCTACATTATTCATGAGTCTTCATGTATGCTGGGAAAGCGAGGCATGGCGCACTATTTCTTTTTCATGGTCCAAATAATAAAGTATTAGACTCCATTTGTCAAAACACAGTAACAACTTAAAATGGGAAATCCCTTTCTGTTTGTACTAACATGGAGGTTTCCATAGGGAAATCTATACCGGCTAAAAGGAGATAAAAATGGCTTTTTCTGAACAAACATGAAAAAAAATAATTTGTTTTTACTTCCAGCTGAAAGTAGAGAAAAACACCTAGTTATGAATAATATATTCCATGTATTCAAAGAGATACCAATCGATACCTCCTAAAACTTTCAATTTGAACCTTTAAGGTTTATAATATCTATTTATTCATAGAATTACTCATGTATCACAGTCCATCTGAATTGACACAGCTTTTCACAGTAAATACAGATATATCTTTTAAAATATCACAACATACTCTTCTTTAGGCTTTATAGTTTCTGACACAGCTTGAATCTTGAATCCTGTCGCCCGACTCGGTTCTCTTCACCTCTCAGAGAGCATTTAAGCATCTTTCGGCTAAGTGCTCTGTTGGTACGGCCCAAAAACCTGACTGTCATGAGTCCACTGACAAAGTCCTGAAAACTACCCTATCTACCCTATTTGGTTCACTATCTGATAGGCACCAAAAAGCAAACAAATGTAGCAACTAGTAGGTGAAGATAATGGAGCAGCTGAAGAGACGTATTTGTCTGTCAGGATTTGGTGACGTTACAGCCTGAACAAATAAGACATTCTGTTTTTGGAAGCAGTAATGTGTTCCAACAAGAAATAACTTGTGGACTAAACACGTTCTTTTTTTTCATCAATGTTGTTTTCCTTTTTGAAGGAGCTATGCTTGCGGTTTCTCCCTGATTCCAGTCTTTGTTCTCGGCTTGGTTAAACCCATCATAGCACGTCTATCTCTGCGCTGGAATCTGAGGAGATAAAGGCGATGAAACACCTCATGCGTTTGCCCCGATTTCTGTAATGCATATCTGGTTTTCTGGTTTCTGATACCATTTCTAGAACACTATAGTTTCTCCTTCCATTCCTTTCCTTGATTCCTTTGGCACTGCCATGAGTCGTTCTTATCTCGTCCCGTGTGCAGATACCATCAGTATGTACTCATTGTTTTGGCTGAATGTTCTGCGTGCTGTTTTCATTTTTACTGTCACCAGTAGAATGTGATTGCTATCCCTAAACATAAAGTTCCAGATGTGTTTAGTTTATCACCAACTGCAGCTTCACCGAGGCTGTTAGTCACGTGGCTTCATTACGTAAGTGAGGCGTAAGCCTGAGATTTGAGAGAGTAATGATGGTGGGTGGGAGTGCGTGGCGGCCAGAAATGACGAAATGTAAAGAACGACCATTCCAGTGTGGGATTTCTTCTTCTTCCTCTGTCGCCGGTGTTTCCCTGCTGCTGCGCTGGGGAGCGAGTGAACGCTGCATCAGTGCCACTACTCCCTTCATGTTTCATTCCTGTTATCCACAATGTATTGCAAAAAAAATAATTTCATAGTATTTCATTTCACTCTTTGAAGATGTAATTAAGTTTGTCATGGAGAGCTTAAAAATCACAGCTAAGTAGGCCTTAGAAACATGTCACGTTTGTTACAGTAGCATATGCTGATTTTAGCAAAAAAGAAATCTAAATCTAAAGGTTATATTCAAATGTTTAATCTAAATGTTGAATCTAAATGTTATATCTAAATGTTGAATCTAAATCTATATGTTAGAGCTAAATTTTATATCTAAATGTTAAATCTAAATTTATGTTTTATCTCAATGTTAAAATTAAATGTTAAATCCAAGTGTTACATCTAAATTTGATATCTAAATGTTAAATTTAAATCTAAATGTTATATCTAAATTTTAAATCCAAATCTAAATCTTGTATCTAAATCTAATATGTAAATCTAAATGCTAAATCTAAATGTTATATCTAAAGTTAAATATAAAGCTATACGTTATACTTAAATGTCTAAAAAAAAAAGAAATCTGACACTGACGTCAACGGAAGTACCAAAACAAAAGCTCAATGAGGAAAAGTATTTCTATCCACGGTAAATAAGGTCCTTTTGCACCAAGCTGGTTTTTGAGCCTTTCGAGGTTTGGGCTGGTGCCTAACTTGGAATATCCCCAGCCCGTAACAACTGTAGCTTAAGAACAACTAAAACCTCGCTGGGTTAAAAGGAAGAAGCGGTTATGTCGGAGAATGGGGGCCGGGTTTTTCGTCGCATCTCAACTGAGTCGTTTTTACCCTTTCTAGGTTATTTGTTGAACCGTTCGGTCAATTTATATGTGTTTTTAAAACCGCCTTGGGGTAAAAGGGGCGGTTTACCGTAAACTGAAGTAGTTTTCTTCATTTATATTTATATTTATATTTATATTTATATTTCGTTAGTGTTAATCAGCATATTTTCTAATAATTTCCAGGTTCAACATTTAGATTAAGATTTAACATTTGTGACAAAGTTTTGCAGTTAAAATCAGCATGAGCTGCTTTTATAAATGATGCCCAATGTCCTACACCACAACTCCTACACAACAGAGTTCTTTAAAAAAACAACAACTCTGCTGTGTCCTACACAACAGAGGTGAACATTGATTCAGGCTGTGAAAACACAACAGTATATGACCGTCTCATAAATACTCAAAACCACTGCCTGAACCTGAAAAATGAACCAAACATCCCTGTTATTGACCATTACGACATCACCACAGTATCAGGCACTGGTATGACTGGGCTGTCTGTGTGTTGGAATGGTGGGGTCACCATTAGCGATGATTAAAAAAGTAAAATATTTAAAGATGCTGACAGCTGCCTTGATGACCCTTGCTGAGAGAGACGGAGATGGAGGATTGACCTCAACTTGAGCCACACCATGAGGTACCAGCTGCACCATATAAGGGTATGTGTGCTGGTGGAAAAGGGAAAAGTTTAGCTTAAACTTTCATAGTTTGTGTGTGTGTGCGTGTGCGTGTGTGTGTGTGTGTGTGTGTGTGTGTGTGTGTGTGTGTGTGCGTGTGTGTGTGTGTGCTGCAGTAGATGAGGGAGGAAAATGCTGGAATTTTGCCACTTCATAACTTCAACCAGTGTGAAGCTGGCACTTGCACACATAAACAACATTTCTTAGCTGCTATTTTGCCAGACAGGTTGTCTGTTTTCAATTTTCTCACTCTCTCATTTCAACCGTTAACAACGTGTGAGGACATAGTTATTTTAGGGCTACATTTACATTATAGGCATTGATCACAGACATTATCTAAACATGCCTGACGTGCTTCAACTTTCTATACGTTGGTTCTCATACCTGTCATAAATGTTTGCAGGCCAGTTTTCTGTCTAGAGCGATGGTGAATTGAGCGTTCCGTTATTGTTTGAAACACAATACGAAGAAGAATTTCCTTACTGTTAGCTTAGGATAGCCAGGTTTCATTGTATGCAACACGATTACATCGGTTTTTGTGATGTAATTGTTTGAAAGACCTTAACAAAAGGAGAGCATAATAAAACAACTTACTGATATATATCAATCTGATGTACAAAACCAGTTTCTACATGTCCGGTTGGTACCTGGAAATGTACAGTATATATGTATTGGCGATCATATATAAAAACACTTAGGTCAATTAGGTCCTTTTATACAGCATTATGTCTAGATCGTCTACCGATTCTGTGTTGAACATTTTCATTCAACTTTTCACCTCATTACTCCATGTTTTATAGGAATAGGAACTATTTTGCAGTTACAGAAAACAGAATTGTTCAATTATTATTTTGTTATAGTTAGGATCAGTGGAGCATATGTTGACTGATGATCTCTGACTGGTACATGTCAAAGTTTATTCAGAATATACTATTTTTAAACCATTTTTCTAATGACAACATAAATGACATCTGTTGTCTTGCTTGGTGAGTTCAGTAAAGAGCATATTATGGAACCATCCATTTTATTTTAGGGTAATTAGATTTTTCTTAAACACTAAAACACATTTTTGATATAAATGTTTTTTTAAAAATGGTCATATTTGACCGGATGAATGTAGGAGCATCTTCTAAGTTCAGATGGTAGGAGGATGCAGACTAGCAATGGTAAACATTCTCGCTCTTGAATCTAACCTGGCCTGCATACACTGTTCAATGTTGGTCTGCGCTTTTATTTTTTACATCAGGGGGGTATATCAGAAAACAGGTTTAGTTGAAACTCTGAGTTAGTTAAGCCTGAGATGAGGGAAATTCTGGGTTTTCCGTTCCAGAATGTAAGTTACCGCGGTAACCTACGGCGAAACAAATCAATCAACCTGATTAAATCAGGGGTGTGGTCACAACATGGTAGGAATATCTGGACCAGATCTGGTCGGTCCCAGGTTACCCTAGGTGGTTTGGGCGACAGTGTAAGCCACACCCGTCAAAACAGTGGAACTCAAAACATTGGGTCGCTCAGAAAAGAACCGGCCTTCAGCTCAAATTTTCTCCTCCTCAGGACCGCGGTACCTTACTCTGTGGACCTAACCTGCTCACTGGCAGATTTACTTCTAGAAGCCTCAGATGGTTCCCGACTCCTCCTCCTTCTGAGCCTGAAGCAGAGCTGTCAGACAGAGTGTCCGTCAATCATTTGTAACGTTAACAGATAATGTCGGGAGTGGACTGAGAGGCTCAAACCGAACCTGCTTTCATTCTGTGATTTATTTGAGTGACATTTGCCATCCATCAACTTTATCTGGTGGTTACAGAGGCAGCAGTCCCCACTGGACTCACGCAACCCTCTCCGGCTCATCCCGGGGGTCAGGGATCACGAAGTGTTCACATCTGTAATATAAAAATCCTCCGGTGAGTTCTGTATCCACCCAGGATTTACCCACCCAGGATTTGTAGTAAATTTTCAGCTGCTTTCATGTGCACATAGTGCCCATAAACGCCACACATTCACAACAAATAATACTTTAAACTATTAGATACATTCATTCCAGCAACGGTTCCCTACCAGATCCAGAACTAGAGTGTGACTGCACCTTGAAGCTCTAACCAGCTGCTGGTACTGATGCATCATTTTACTGTACAGAGAAAGGAGTATCAACCATCTCATCTAACTTCAAGAAAACTTATTAGATAGTCATATCCCCGACTCACCATAAAATACGACAGAGTTATATTTTCCAGTTTGAAGCAGGAGAACAACGGAGCAAAAGTTTTGTTGAATTAAATTAACAGTAGATAACTCTTTGACTTTGAGCTTCTCAGACTTCTCAGCTTCTTGAAGGGTCTAAAGGAGTGAGATCAGGTAATTCTTTGTTGCATTCTATTCAGCATTCTCTCTGGGGAAACTGCAGCACACTACTTATGGCATAATATATGAATTATTCAGCAGTGTCGTGGTTTCTGGTACTTTCTGGTAAGGCTGCTGCCACCACAGCATGGATCCAGCAATACCGTGGTGTGTTTATTGATGAGGTTCTGGACATGGCTGGGCTTGGTAGCATTGAGGGCAGGATTTTGAAGTCCATTCTATGGACTGGACACAGATTATGGATTCCCATGGACACTTACCACACAAGCTTTCTACTGAATGCGAAGGGCAAGAAGAAGAAGAAAAAGAAGAAGAATTGAAGGCCTCTCCACCTGTGCCTCTTTAATCATTCCAATGACTGTGCACCGCCAGGATTGGACCTCCCAACCTTGTTTGGGTCCAAATAGATGACATTGGATGGATCGTCTACCTTCGTCGCCAAAATTGCTGCATGTCGGATCTGTAGCAACTCAGGATTCCGATGGAATCCTACAGTCCGGAGAGAAACGGAGTGATTGGGACTGAAGGTTAAAATGAATTATCTGGTTGCGAAAACGTCACTGCAGGCTGTTTTCTCAATAAACAGACGAGTGATTGGTTGTTTAAACGTGCTTCAGTTGTGTTTTTATTTCAAATAGAGGACTTCAGCTCTGCGCTTGCCTCATTCCATCCTCCCCCCTGCTCTGTCTGTCTCTACTTCCTCTCACATCCCTCACATCCCTGCATGAAAAAAAACATTTACGAGGTCAACAACTCTCAATGGGTCGACATTGTCGTCTGCGTATTGGGCTGCACGTACCCACTTTAGTGTTCCGAACTGAAGCGTTACTGATTTGTGATCTCCGTGAGTGTTCTGCCGTGTGGAGAGACAGTCAGCCGTTCACCCTCCACTGATGAAATGTCTGAGGTCAGCGGAGTCGTTGGACAGGTAGGGTTTTCATTTGAAGCGTGTGGCGTTTTTCTAAGCACTGCGTGATCGGCCATGACTAACACCGTGTGGATTGCTATTTTAAGTCAAATAAGTGGGTTTCCTCATACAACAGTGTTTTTTTTTATCCCAAAAGGAAGGAAGGTACCTCACCTGCATATTGTTCGAACATCAACAAAAACATAAACAGCATTCTCAACTGCACTAAAGGTTGCGGCGCTTCGGAGCTGGAACGTCAGTATGCTGTGATTTTCTTTCTCAAAACTTCTTATATGACATCCATGAGGTGAAGATCAACACATCCTACACTGAACATCTGGCAAAAAAGGTTGACAGTTAGCCATCTGAAGGCAAGTTTTAGTGGGTCCATTTCCTAGGTGCTTGTTC
Organism: Lophius piscatorius; assembly: GCA_009660295.1. NCBI lineage: Eukaryota > Metazoa > Chordata > Actinopteri > Lophiiformes > Lophiidae > Lophius > Lophius piscatorius. The sequence continues at coordinate 67,684 of VRLP01002665.1, read as the reverse complement.
TGTCTTGATTTAAACGATTATTAGCTAATTCATACCCTGACAGTTCTACCAATGTGAGTAATGCAGCAGGCTGAAAAATCTCTGAAGGGCTCAAGGGGCAGGAAAAGCAGACTTCATTCCCCCCCCCCGCTATCAGAAGTCAAATGTAGTCTGGAACTTTGGTGGATCCCGACGCTGGGCTTATGCTAAGATGATCTGATGGTGAGAGGTTTCCACGGGTCGACTCTTACACAACCCCATCTTCTCGTCCCGACACTAACGTCAAAAGTGAAATTTACAACATATGAAAGTAAAACCATCAAGTTCTTGAAGCGTACTTCAGAAAACATCGATGTTCTGCATCATGTCACAGACTGATCCTTCGTTGTTTCCTCAGACACTGCTTCCTCCTGTGCGGCGGATGAGAGGATGGATTGCTGACCGCGGCGCTCTCTGATTGGTTCACGCTTCTTCTCTGGCCGCAGCTGCTCTCATGGCCAAAAGCCCGGAGGTGAAGCTGGCCGTCTTCGGCAGAGCCGGCGTCGGGAAGTCAGGTAAACAACTGCGTGTTTTTGCGTTTATCAGAGGCAGGCTATCACAAAGATTTCTTCTCATAAGAGGTTTGATAAATATTAAAACATTTGTTAAATATATAATTTAGCTTACTGAAGTGTCTTTTTTTCTTTTATCCACCTATAAGGAAGTACTCTTCCACTGAAAGTGAGAGGATGTGACAAATGGGAACTTCTTTTGTACCCACCCCACGTTACGTTCTTTTGAACCAACAGAGGGGTGTCCACTCTACTCCCACTTTATTATTATTTCTTCGATATATGTCGAGGGCCACAATTGGCTCTTGGACCCTGAAGAAGTCAAACGCAGCCTGAAAAATCTTGTGTGGTTCCGATTCAGACGCACTCGCAAGGTCAAAAACCACAACATGGAGATATTTTCTATCCCTTCTAGTGGTATTTGATGCTTTATCACGTTTGTGTGCTCCAAGTATGGGACCCCTGCTTTTATGCACAGATGTAGTTCTTTTCTGGTTTACAGCAAGCCTCCGAGCCTCGACGCTGAAGCATATGAACTTAACTTGAACTCAACTGCTAGCATATGAACTTAACTTGAACTCAACTGCTCGGCATCTAGAGTTTTCCTGGTGCTTCAGCTCTTTCTGCCTCGTTCATGCTGCCGCTGTGCTTCCACCAAAACCTCTGTCGTCCAGTCCCTTCCTCTTTCATACTGTCAGTGTTTTAATAGTCGCAGTAATTTCTACTCATAGTCCCTTTGTTTGCTCAGTCAACATACCAGCAGGAGGCTGTTTTTCGGTAAATACACCCCCACAGTTGAGTCATTATCATTGATGTCAGCATTCCCCTATAAGCTGCGGCTGCTCGGCCCCAGCTGGCGCTCTTGTATGTTTTCTCCAGTAGCTAACACAATAACTCAGACCACATGTTGACTGTCGACTGCAAATCAAGACAGATTACCTCTGAGTAGAAATCAGCTGTTGGAAAACATGCCTGGGGATCGCGTCGATGTCGGAGAAGGCCATTAAGATGCCTGAGGAGGTCAGCTCAAGTACTGTAAATAAATTCTTTCACCGGGGAGTTCATAGCCTTCAGATGGAAGGTCCGCATTTATTAAACACGATAGTGAGGCTGACGGTATCTGACATGCACACCTGAAAGCTGGTGCAGGAACGGGAGACCTTGAAGCCCCGAATATGCAACTTCTTGAGTTAAAAGGCGAAACACATTTCAGGGCTCTTATGCATTTCCACTGCTTGTTTCCCCCAAACTTTTAGGTCTGCTAACCTCAACCTCTCCAGTGAAAACACTCTAAATGCTGGATTATGTTACTATTAAAAGTTCGGCCATTATCATATTTCACTCTTCTTTTAAAAAAACAATTGCACCTCATCGATCATTATTGAATTTGGACTCTGGTTCATCTTCTGTCTTTGCAATGAAGCAACCACTGCTGATGGACATCCAGCTCCTAATGCACTGCATCATACTCTAAAGGTGTGAAGTCCCATCTGGACCCCTCAGCGCTCCACATTTGGTTCATAGGGTCAAAAACCAATCCCTGTGCAAACCTTTCGAGTAGCCACCTTCCCACAGCTTGTGCAGGAATCTTGTCCAGTGGTACCGTCGTCAAGTAACCCTGCAGATCTGCAGGAAAAGTGGGTTCAAACATTGATTTGAATGTTGGTTTTAGTACGGAAATGTTGATTTCAATTTCATTGATCATTGGAGAGATTTGACTGTAAAATAAAAAGAAGCAAACTTGTTGTCTTCTTTAAAACAGGTCCTCCATGATTCAGACAGGTTTTGTCCTATGTTTGAAGGACTAGGTAATAAAAGGGAAGAATTCATTGATTGACTTCTGGTTTAGTGTAAACTCTCTTTAATATGAACTGTCCACTGGACGTTTTTGGACACTTTGTTTATACATCGTGGAAGTTTCTCCATTTGCACTTTTTTTTAAAAGACTTGCAATTTTAATCTTTCAAAACATGCACGACAATTATTTGGATGAATAACCATTATCCATCCTTTGCTCTTCTTTATGCCTGGAATGAGAGAGACTCGAGTGTTGAGCTGTTGAGAGTTGTCACACTGAGTCTTCATGTAACCCTGGTGACCTTAACGATAAAAGGCTCTCAACTAAACAGCTCTTTTATGGAACACATGATAATAACGCACACGTTTTACAGTCTCACTTCATGGACAATATGTCAAAGAAAAAAAACCTTTGACGGCCTTTAGAGCTTGGTTTCCTTTATGTGTTGGAGGGATCTCATAAAACTCTATAGACTGTACTTTAAACATTTAGAGAGACTGCACTTCACATGGAGCTGAATTGTCCTTGAGTAAGATAATAAATACCAGCTACAGTAAGTCTCTATCTATCCTCAGACCATCCTGGGGTTGAGGTTGATTAAATCAAACTAAAGTTAACATAACCAACCAGCCAGCTTAAAAATAGAGTTCAGCTTTTTAAGTGGAAATATAAAAAAAATTAATGAAAGGATTATCCTTGTTTTTCAGAAAGTGAGTGAAAGACATGTTTGGTTTAGAAAAAATCGGGCTAGTATTTACTCTTTTATCTGTGACATTTGATCTATTATACAGTTTGTACAGTTTCCAAATGTCATGGAAATCTTTAACTAAAACCACAATTGCCCGTAATAGTCACTGATTCCAAACCAAAGTAATTAATATACGATGTGTGGGAGGTGACGGATAAAACTTTGCCTGCTGGAGTCTAGATGATGGCGGCGGGACCCTTAACCCTGACCCTAGTCTGGCATGTTTTAGGATTCAGTATATTAATAAAATGTAGGAACTGAAAAAACGATAGTTAATCATAGAGGCGATATTGTGCTGAGAAGATGTCAAAGGTTTAGGTTTAAGATTAACATTTATGGAAACTCTCCAACCATCATACATACAAGCTAATTAAATGTTGTTTTTAAAGGAAACTCTACTTCAAAAATTCACATGACCAAAATGTTCAGTTGTGAAACATGTCTTAAACAACCTGTATCAGTCCAGTATCCTGTTCTTCATAAGAATACACAGATGCAAACTTGTGTTTAAGAAGACTTCATTTACTTTTAGAGAAAATGAAACGCCGTCCGGCTTTTCCAGCCGCTGATGGTTTATTTGAGCTCATCTGTATGTGATGTTATTTTAGTTGGACTTCAGTGAATTTCACTCTAGTTTAAACCATTCTCTACCAGAAGCTGTTTGTTCCCCCACTGGGTGGAAAAAATGTGTTCCTAACATGTGGGAGCTGCAGGGTGGGCCGGCGTTGTCTGGGGGTTTGCTGGCATGACCTGGACTCCTACTGAGCCTCAAACGTCAGTTAGGGAGCAGTGTTTTATTTAAGTTTTGCCTGTTCTGGCCCCTTTGGTTTATTGACTCAGTGGAGGAAAGAAGAGGTAAGGAATAAGATAAATTTGGCCAGTTATTGCACCTTCAACGTGGTTCTTAAAAATCTAACATTCAAACATACACGCAAACACAGATTGAGCGATATTGCTGAAATGAAGACTCTTCATTACACTAACTTGTTTTTATTCTAATAAATAGAATCATGAAAAAGACTTACTACGTGTAACACGTCAACTTTTTTTCATTGATATTGAGATACTTTATTAATCAGGCTCAGGTGTGCCCCAATTGTCAGATTCGGCTTGAGTGGATCCAGATGAAGGGGAAGACCCAGGAATTTTTTGCTATTGCTAGATTTCTTTCCAGCTTTTCCTAATTCCTAAGACCACTGAACCCGTTTTTATGGCCTGACACTGTTGGCTATTCTAGTTGATTATTTTAATTTTGCTAAATTTATTTTCTGCAGAAAACATGTTTTTTCCCTGTCTCATGATCCCAAATGAGATCAAAGACTGCACCAGTGATATTATTGATCTAATTAATTATAATTGATTAGAACTGATTGATGATTGAATTAATATAATTATATAACAGATTATTAGTTAACATGGCATCAGTTGAACATTGAAATTGATAGAAATTCCATTAATTATTTTATACTTGAGGTGACGATTTTGTTCCGTAAGAAGCCAGTAAGCTATTATGGATTTTTACGTGTAATTAATGATTGCATAAGCGGCTATGGATAATGAATGAATGAACAAATTAAAATGACTGCATTCATGAATATATAAACTATCATGGTAATAATAAATATAGCTTCTTATTTCAGTTACTATTTACTTAATTGAAATCTAATTAGACTGAACATAAGGTTTTCCCTGAAAGTGATTGATGAGACATTTAAAAATTGTGAGGCTGGGGCTCCACATTCACCTGACAGGTGATGTCGCTCGTTTGACGACATTGCCTGTTTCAGTGTTCTCACTAATGAAAAAGATTGTGCGGCTTCCTGCTTTGAGAACAATGGCGCCCATTCACATTCTTTAAATAGCACGCCTTGAAAGATAGTGGGATGCTCTTTTGGGAAATAGACTTCATGCGGTGCGAAGCAGCAGCTTGTAAAACATCTCCCTTCCTCCCCTCAGCTCGTCTGACGGGCAGAAACAGAACAATAACAGACCAATAACAACGTGCCAACATGTGTCTGCCTCAGAAATAACAGTGTTCACCGCTTCCAAGGCTGGGAAGCAACTATGGATGAGGTGAACGTACGTACTAGTGTGGAGCTCAATGTAAAACGTGATTCAGAGGGGACACAACTGAACACAATGCAGGACAAAGACACGGATGCGGTTTTCAAGACTTTAGGGTTGACCATTAATGTGATTCTTCTACAAATTTAGTCAGTGAATCAACAGATGATGCCCAAAAAATCTCTCGGAGGGGAGCACATTAAAACTACGCCGTTGTGTTCGACAGCGGGGGTCTATCTCCAAAAGGCCATCGTACAAACAATCCCTATAATTGTTTTCCTTAAATCAAATGGGAATTCATGCCTGAAAAACATATTTTGCAAAGAAGCTCCCCATACTGAGTAAATTATGAAGTATTAACGTAAAATGAGATTTACGCCAGGAAGATCTCGAGTCGACTCATATGCACCAAATATTGTGTATTTACTGTATATATATAAGCTCCCCCTAGTGACATAAATATTGTCAGAGATATACAAAATACCGAAATCAATCCAGTTCTTCCTCACATTAAGGTCTATGTTGGGTATGCAATTTGAAAATGATCCATGCGATAGTTTTTGAGTTACCACATTTACGGAACGGCTCTGTGGCAGCAGTAGACGCAATGAACACGATTCCATAATATCTCTTTACTGACTTTTTGGGGAAACAAGAAATCGACAGTGAGTGAGTGAAACCAAACAAAAAAAGATGAATATAAACAAGAGAAAATAGTTTGTGTTGCATTTTTCCATTCGGTTTCAAAGTTCAGTGTTAGGAGTTAAGCAGATACCTCTGATTCTCATCAATCTATTGTCTTGTAGTCGCATTGTAAAATTGTTTGTCTGTTCCTGAGGCATGGGTCGCCCCTGTGACGTGCCAGAGGGGCAAATGGATTTCAGGGTCTTGCTCAAGGACCTTACGCTTCAAACTGCAGGTGCAGTCTGGGGATCAAACAGCCAACCTTCCAATCCATGGTGGACTATGCTACCCCATGAGCTGCTACCGCCTCAAGAGATCATTTGTTTTTCAGAAAGTCAGTGACAGTGACAGTCAAGACAGTGACAGTGACAGCAGGAAATTGAGACTGAACATGTATGAGACAGGAATGTATGAGAGAGTGCAAAAGGATAGTCTTCCTCTCTGAAGCTCTGCTAGAGCTGTGTGTGTTTAGAAATAACTACAGTAATCCCTGAAATGAATGACACGGCTGAAGCAAATTTAGGACTGCGGATTGGGCACATTTTTTCAAGTTTGTCATTCGAGAAGTTAAGGTGTTGAAATATTTAAGATTCTATTGTATAACTACATCCCTACAGTTATTACATCTTGATGTTTTTGGTCCATTTGGCTGACTTGGATCGGTCCTGAATCACAGTGTCGATATGAATATTTCTTTCACTTTCAATGAGTAGGATTTAGTTGCAGGTTGGTCCCCCCTCTCTGCCTCCAGACAGCAGCAGTGGTCAAGTGACGTAAACAGGGATTGGGGAGAGTAGGCGGCAGTAGCAACTAGTTCTTTTTCTGATTGTCTCAAATAAAACAAAAATAAACACCTTCACACATTTTCTCTGAATTCAAAAGTTTCACACGTAAAACACAGTGACAACTCATTAAACAGCAATGATGGAACCAGATTTGCACATCATAGAAGGGTGGACTACCGACTGTCGTGAGCAAGTGTTCCCCGAGGTTCTTTAAAGTTACTTTAGATGGGCTACAGTCAGTGACACGATTACAGCATGTCTTTGAATGATTTTGACAATCTTCATACTGTTAGCTTTTGATTATGGTTTGATATTGGCTTCCTGCTGAAAGATGGCAAATACACCCTTTTACGCTCAAATTACTCTGGCAGCAATCACGCTGCTTCCAAAATCAACTTCCTCTGATTCCTGTTGGAGGAAATGAAAGTCCTAGGAAGTAATTAAATATAATCAGGCTTTTGGTGCATAGATCCTCTATCTAAAACCACCGTGTGGTTAACGGGATGCAGAGGCCCTGGGACCGTCGTTCTTCCTTCTGCTTCAGTTTCCAGGCACATCTTTGGCCTTGACTGAAGAAAGAGCTCACAGCTGTGATGTTGGCTGGCATGTTTAACTTCCCTGATTGCATTATGCGTGCCGGATGCAATGAGCCGACACAAGGTATGACTCACCGAATGCATTATGCTTTGGAACAGGAGTACAAATCAATCTGTCAAAGGCAGATTTTAATGTCTAAGATAAGAGATATGAAAAGGTTCACAAGTGGCTTTCAGAGAGACTGACTGGGGAAAAGTGAGTGTTCAGATGAGGTTTGTCCTGTGTACACGCCATTAAATAACTTTTATGTGTCTGTCAGTGAGTTACATAAGACTGCAATTTTCCGAATGTTGTACCTGTTCAGTTCAGTCTGGGAGCTCATTCCGTCTGGCTGCCAACACAAACCTGTTCAGTTTGGGTTGCCGTGGGGAAGAAGTGGTTGTGTGTTCCCGGCCAAACGCTGAGATAGAAAAGTGCTCTATTTCAATTTGGGATGGGATACAACTTTGATGGGATTAGTAACGACGGGAACCTGTTGTAGTGAGATAGAGAAGTAGTCATTCCTCACAAATGCTCAAAGAGTTTTATCTACACTGCCTGTGCCGGAAAACTGCCAGAAAAAAGTCAGTGCCTGGTTTTAAGTCCATGGCACAGGTTTATTTAGGGTGCGTCTAACTCGCCTTTGCGAGGAATGCAGCTCAAAGGGTGCAAAGTAAAGTGAAAGATGCAAAAGGGTTGTACTTAGTCATCATGGACCCTGTTTAGACTTGGCTTTAAAACGCGTTTTAGGCAATCGAAACACAAGCAGACAGCGAGACACAGCGCTGTTTATACCTGAGTTCATCATGCGTCTCCAAACGTGTCCAGTTGACCACTTTGCTGCCGATGTCACTTCAAGGTGGCGTCGTGTGTTGTTGTCGGTCAGTCAAGTGCCACATTTATTTAGCAAGCTAGCAAGGGGATACCTAATAACTTGAAGAAGTTGCAAGAGCTAAATTACATTTACGGACTATTCTAACTGTTGAGACTGACAGGAAAAAATAATTTGCGGCGTGTACTAAAGAGTGCAGGACAAGAAGAAGATTGAATCACTTTAGAAAAGCCGGGGCTTTCGCCGGGGCTTCGCTAGCCACAAGACTTTAAGGAAAAGAATCGCTATGCTCAGCACCGATGACATATTTTCCTGTTATGCCCTTGTCAGGGATACATCAGGAAACATTAACATTCACACTAAAAAAGATATGTGATCAAAAATGTCCCGGACCACCTCGGTAAGTGGTTGGAGTGATCGGACCACAGTACGTCTTGTTGGTCATGTACACCTGTATTTAGCGATATGTCTCACTGTCCACTGGTGATCAGATCACCCAAAGCACATTTTAAAATCAAGTCTAAATAGGGTCTTAGTTGCCATAGGTGTGTTTTCAGCCCAACATGAATAAAACCAACCTGTGTCATCAACCATTGCCTTTAAAAGCCAGTTTTCCCTGTCGCATGTTGCTCTTTATACACTTGTCTGGCTGAAGAGCAGGAATGTGGTTCTTGGCAAGTGGATTCTCTGCCCCCATCATCTCCCATTTATGTGTCCCATCAACAACTCCCTTTGACTGCATGACCATGTTTGTGTGGTTAGTCGGGTAATAGACATCAGTCAGCCGTAACGTTAAAAACCACCTGCTTAGTATTTTGTAGGTTCCTTTTGCAGTAAAAATAGTTCTGCGATAAACTGGTATGTTCTAATACCTTTCCATAAAAGCCAACATTAACTTTTTTAGCTATTCTGTGGTATCGGACAACAGGGGTAACCTTTGCTCTCTGTGCCTTTAGCAACCTTGACACTGTTGCGGGGTCACCAGTTGTCCTTCCTTATATCGCTGTGGTTGGTAAAAATGTATGTAATGTGCCTTAAACCTGACACAAGGGGTTAATCTCCCCATCCCATAACTGTTATGATTAATATTTATATTTAGCCGTTGAAAGCACTCATTTTCACCATAGTCTCTGTTATTCAGTTTCCCTATCATAGGTTATTATGTTATGGCCGATAAGTGTAAATGACCATTCGTATTAAAGCTGATGGAATACAGGTGATTGAATACTTCATTAATGAGGATCATGAAAATGCATTACCTGCACTGATCCAGAGGCATAAACAAACACTGCGTCTGCTTTATTTGCAGGACAGCAGCTCAAATTAATTGTTAAATTTCATGGCATGCTAATAAATTCCAGTGTTAATGGAGGTTTTGAGTTCTTCTACGATGCTCATATCTACTTCTACACTTCTCACAGTCCAGGTTCATAATTGTTTGCCATCCTCCCAATACATCCAGAAGCACCGGTAGAAGGGCGGTTCATTAATCCGACTGGGTGGTTGAGTAAACTCATGCGTATTCAAATGATGTCATTGCCAATTCATGCACAACTAGTGCGCGTACATTTGTAATGTAGGTGCATCTAATGCTTCCTTTACATTGGAAAAGAACGGCTCTATCCCATGTGTTTTTTTGTCAATGGTGCAGTTGCTTTCTGATTGCAAGATAGCAATCTTTCAACAATGGGCTTGACCGCACCTCATTTGAAGATCAACAATTTTACTGTTGCACACAGTTAAGTGTGCTTGAACAACGTGGCTGCTGGGTTTGAACCGACTGCATCGGTCAGATGTTAGTAGCTACATGCTGTGTTCCTCTTTACACCAGGCATGAGATAGATCCCAGTTTTAAAAGTTATGTGGAATGGTTTATCAAACTGAAGCAGTTTTTTATTTTATTTTAAGAATGTAAAATGAAAATGTAAAAAAAAAAATTTCCAAGGATTTGCATGTAGTGATGAACCTGGAGGAAATTAGCAAGAGGTTTGGTTTCACAGCTGATGATTCTTATATTTTGGTTCCGTGGACCGTTCTCATCCCTTTTCAGCCCACATATTGAGGAAAAAATTGATTTAAAAAATCCCTTCACATGATTGCTTATGTTGCCCAAGGTCTGCAAGGTAAGGAGCTACATATTTGACCGTTCTTGTTGTTTTTACACATCTCTCTGCTGCCCCAAGTGTCCGAACGTCAGCACTAGCATGATAAACAGACAACGTCTCACTAGCATGATAAACAGACAACATTGGAGATAAGTAGATGATTAAAGAGCTGCTGTCCTTATTTCTTATCGGGTTATGTAAAGCAATCGCTGAGGACAGTGAATTTGATTAAGAGAGAATTGATTCAGTCGTGATGGGTAAAGATGAGTCACTTTTATCACCTCTCATTTTTTCCACACTTATTTATTTGTACAATTACGGGTCCGGGTCCAGCAGCATCTTAAGCAGGTTTATTTGGCCTTAAAAAAACTTTTAATGTCCAGCTCAGCTGTTTGAGCACATTTTGAGTCACTTTTTCTCACTGAAAATGAGAAATGTGTGCAGCTTGACTGAACCAGTTTATGGTATGACCTAGTGGCAGCAGGTATATGAGTAAGGAGTAAGGGGCCGGGTATGCAGCCTTGAGGGACCCCACAGGTCCAAGGGGCCACCAAGGTGGAGTCATTAACCATGGCTAATGAGAAAGTCCTATTTGATAAGAAGGAATATTTTTTTTTGGCATATTAGGGCATTTGAGCACTCACTAAACAGAATTATGTAAATCGATAAAAATAAAAAATTTTTAAAGTCTAATTACGACCAAATAGTTTTCTAAAAACCTTCTACACCAAAAAGATTCAGCTAATCCTATTAGAATTAACTATTTACCATAATACACAAAATGTCTATTAAAATTAGTTTAAAAGTTAAAATAAAGTTTGTGTGAGCTTCTGCCCGCCTTGGCCAGGACATCCATTGAAAAAGATATTTGATCTCATTACACTTTTTTTTGTGAACATTTTTCTGGAATTCTGATTTTCGAACTTGTGACTTTAATCTCAGAATAGTTCTACATGATAATTAATTTGGAGTTTGTACACTGAGATTAAAGTCAGAATTGCGAAAATAAATTCACATAGCCACATGTGGCCCTAATACTCTTTTTACTAGATTTAAAATTTCATTTTTATTTAACTTCCATCATCCATCTGTTTTCTGTTTCATCGCTGCGGTGCCTGGCACGGATCCTAGCTCGCTCTGTAGGCGAGAGGCTTATTCACAAAGATTATAAAAATCTGTTCTTTGCCTTTTCAGAGCAGTTTTTATGTCTATGCATTAATGAAGTTACGCCAGGGTCACAGAGCCCAAAGCAAGGATTATTACTTTAAATGTGTGTTTTGAATAAACTTTCTCCTTATTTTTCGCCCACCCACATCCTGACATTTACTTTATATCTAATCGGCATCTAAAATTCACTTAATTTCCTGACTAACAATAAGTAGTCCTGTTACAGGCACCTAAATATTTAGATTTGAGAGACGGGCATGAATCATGGGGAAAGGACTCCACGGTCATACTAAAAAAAAAAAGCTCTATTTTTCTTGACAGGTAGGCAGTCAGTCTTCTGTTACTGCAGTCTGTGAGCAACGAGGCGTCATTAAGCTGTCAGAGAACCTGAATTCTCTCAATACGCCCATACTCTGCTCGCCTTTCTACATCCTCCTCCACTTTCTTCTCTCTTGAATGAATTATCTGCTGCCTTGAGCTTTCCTTTGTCTTTAGTAAGGAACGGAGTGCCTTTATCATTCAACCTGTGCGTGAGCTCTTACACGCTCGATGGGCTCATTGTTCCTTTTCACCTATTCGCGCCGTCACACTAAACAGACCGACGGGTTTAGCTAAGGAAGGAAAATTCGTTTTTAGAGTTCATTGTTTCGTGCCTTAAGATATTTTTATTTTCAGGAAATTAATCACTCGTCTTTTTAAACACCCAAAAAGATGCAGAGGAACCATCAAGGATAATTGTTGTGTCACAGGATGTGGGCTTCCTGTCTTGCTCTTGCTTATTTTATACGACTGAATTATTTTTAGAGCACATCCCTGCCTCTCCGCCGCCTCCACATATCGTCCATTGTCCACCTGTGTAGGTGTGAGTCACCATGGACTTTAACAATCTGCACTCACTGCAGATTAGCGGTGCGTTTAGATTTTCATCATAGATCCATTCAGCGTTCTTTTCTTTTGCTTCTTGAGCTGCGTTATCAGCTGGGGTTTTCAGGTTAATGTTTAATATTCAGAGCTTTCAGTGATATTTGATTCATTCAACACACTTCCCTCCCACCTCCAAACACTTTTGTTTTATCTTCACATCAGTTATATAAGACTTTACTGTACATTAAATCTCCAGAAGTCTTCTTCTGCACATATTAAGATCTTCTCTGAGCTCGATGTTTTCTAATTTCCTCCCAACAGCCTTTCCTTATCACCGTGTGATGCAATATTGTCTCAGCCTAAGGAGCTTCGGTCCAAAAACAAACAAATATGAAGCAGAACCAGTAGTAAGTCCTCCCATTATTGGCCAAAAGCCTTGACAAAGGTCCTCACAGGGGATTTATAATAATCGTGTCTTCAGGAGTTCAGATGTGGATTTGGAAACAACACATGTGGCGGTACAGAGAGTCAACATACAGCGACATTGACCCGCCCCCAAGAACTGTGATTGGTCATACAGGCATGCTTATTTTTCCCCTCCTTTGTTTCTGCTGCTGGAAGAGATTGCTGACAGTGAAAATTAACCAACATCAAAAAAAAAGAATTTCCATTTAGATATACTCATCAAGATTTGCAATTTTCATAACCTAAACAAAATGTTCGGATGGTCCTTAATACGTTATTTTGTGGTGAAACAAGCTATCTAAAAGTACCTGGGTATGTTGTAGCACCTGAAATGATGAAGTAATAACAGGCACTATGGTCAAAATAATACTTCAATTCATCCGTCTACGGTCAGTCTGAAAACAACAGGTGAAATCATAACAATAGTGGAAGGACTGCCTTTAATCCCTTCTGCCGGGTTCCTTACAAACCCAGATTTAGGCAAGCAGGACATGTTGTTGACCAGTGATGCTGATTTTATCTATGTTTCCTGCCAACAGTCTTCACCATGACCATGTAGTCCTGGGTATGAAGCTCTGTCCGTCTGTAATCATTCATGACTAACCATGGGTAATCTGTTTGAGCAATTGTAGCAAACAGAACAAAAAGCTTCACCAAACTTTTCACATACACTGTTCCTCCATAACATTATAACCACATACTGTCGTCAATAACATCCATTGACTGTGATACCTCTCCGAGGACGCGATATATCAGGCTGCAAGTGAACTGTTTTTGTCCTGAAGTCTACGTGTTCATAAGGATGTTAGTGAATTTGACGAGGGAGAAATTGTGATGCTCGACAACTGGGTCAGAGCATCTCCAGAACTACAGGTCTGTTTTGGTGTTCCTATCAAAGAGGTCTAAGGAAGGACCACAGAGGACGCTTGTGGGGAGCAGAGGCCAGCTTGTGCTGTCTCATCCCACTGAACGGCTACTGTTGCAAAAGCTGTAGAAAACGTTAATGGTGGTTCTAATATAAATTAATCAGAACATAAAGTACACAGTATAAGGCCGTTGTTTTAATGTTATGGCCGATATATTGTCTTTATTAAGAAGTTTTACCTTTCGACATTTTGAATATTATAAAACAAATCTGTTTGCATGATCATGAGTATAAATGAAGGTTTATTTATAGCATAACAGACACATAATAATAGACTCTAGAGTTACCAAACGTAGCAACCTTATATATTGGCAACTTCCTCATTGAATATATCCAAAACAGGATATGCTACTCCAGGCTCATGAGAGGAACTAAGGATTTGTCTAATCAGTCATTCAAACTTCCTTCATATAGAATCTTTCAAACTATTTCTGTGTCATTGTCGGGGCTTAACAGCCAATTAATGTAAGAGAAGAAGTTAAAATATAAAGTCTAGTCCGTGACATTTAGAGATAAAATCAAGCATGACAAAAGGTTTGTAGGAAATGAAAACATTAGAGATTAATAAAACAAAGAAGATGAAGAGAGAATAAATATGCAAAATAGAATGAAAAAGACAGTGATGAAAAGCTGTAAAATGCTTTCATACATAAGTATGAATACTTAAACTGTACAGTTTTAAGACACTACATAAAAGCCAGACTGAGTATAGTTCCTGTCTTTTAACCTACTAAATTATTCTTTAATAATTTTCTTTATACTTAAATCTATCCAACCATTAACCATATCGGTGCAGATGACAACAGATTAATATGACTCATCATTCATAAAGGTCCTACGTGTATTGGAAATCTCCAACAAACTCCCTTTGGAGTCAGTTTCTCCTGGTTACTGATTACATTTGCATTCCCTTATCTGTTCTCAATCATACAAAAGGCCAAAGCTCACAAAAAGTTTTTTTCTAAACCAGTGTTTTGCCCCCATGAACAAAATTCTCACAGCTCAAACAATGTCCTGGTGATGATGTGAACGTTTTTCTACCAGTGGTTTCATTCAAGTCTGTTGTATAAAATCTCTAACACCAAAACTGAGATTCTTCACGGTGAAAATAGGCACTTCTCTTTTCCCCCCGCTGCTCTTGGTGCTCACGGCCTCACCTATATGTGTGCAATCACATGGTCATCAGACGAAGGCTCTCTGGAGGTGTGGTTGCCTTCATCTGCCTCACATATGGCTCTTGTTGAATAGGCCAGCGGTGCTATTGTTGGAGACTAAATTAAAGGGATGAATGCGGTGTTAGAGCCCACACACCCTTCCTGTTCCAACCCCAGCTTCTGTCCTTTTCGCATCTTAGGAGTCATGAAATCAAAGCCTCTCTGGTATCCCATTTTGCAGAGCCACAGGGCACTGAGGAGAATGACTGCCTCTCCTCTTTATGCCATTGTGTGCTCATGGAGCTAGTCCAAAGAGGAGTGGAGGGGAGTTCATCTGACCTTTCTGATAACTCAAACTGAACTTGATACACATGGTGACTCGTTGTGATCACACAAAGAAACTCCCATATTCATAGTGTGAAGGCGAGAAGCATTCAGCTAGAACCGCATTGGGAAGTTGGAGCTCTGTAAAAAACTCAACAAACTTTGTGTTTAACGCGAGGGAATCTATGGTACAAAACCTGGATACAACCTGTTTGTTGCTAAACATACAGCAGGGACTACAGCTGATGGCAAACTTAACTGATAAGCAAAAACATTAAAACCACTGGCCTAATATAGTCCGGGTTCCCCTATTGTTGCCAAAACAGCTGCGTGTAGAACGGCGTGTGCCTTCTTCTTCTGTGGGTTCGGACAGCATTCTTTTTTCCTTTCCTGTCTCACATGTTTTTTCGGGGAATTAGAGCTTGAGTTTATCCCATAGAACCTGAAAGATGGTCGACTATGCCTATTTAAGGTGAAATCAAATAAAACTCTGATGGAAGGACGCAGTTGTCCTTCAGTGCAAACAGGTTGTATGACCAAGACTTATCGTCAACCAAAAAAAAAACCCATATATTTTGATAATTTGGACTACAAATGTTTAAAAACCAATAGAAACATTTACACAGGACCAAGTTGAACATTAATGAAAGAAAAAAGAACTACCAAAATGAAATCTTCCACATTATTTAGTTGTGTCTCATCTTTAAGCTTAACCACAGTTGCTACCTATATTTATGCATTACTCAACTTAAACTGGAATGCTGATGGCCACATCTTATGACAAAACTACAGTAGCTCATCAATGTGAGAGCATTTATAACCATAATTAATTTATCTTCTTTGTATGACATGGTTACGTCATGTTGTCGACCCGTTGTCATCAAATAGTCATTTCCTACAGATGAAGCTGCTATAAAGAGATTTTGTTTCATTAGTTTAGTCAAACCTCTCTGGACCTCAATGTAGCGGATGCACATAACCGATAGAGATTGGCTAAAAAAAACAACAGCTCATCTCATGTAAATGAAGTGAAGATCAAATGCTGAGATTTGATATCATAAATAATAGAACATTCTTTAGTCAACAACAAGCACAACCTTCATTCCAAAAGAGGTACAAGCACAACCTTCATTCCAAAAGAGGTACAAGCACAACCTTCATTCCAAAAGAGGTACAAGCACAACCTTCATTCCAAAAGAGGTGGAATACCTTATAAAACATTCATAAAACCTTAGTTTTGGTAATCAGTTATTGTGGGGGCTGGATCTTATCCCAAATGACACTGGGTAAGAGGTTTGGTACACCCTTGACAACCCTAAGCCAACACACATCAAGACAAACAACATTCACACCTATGGGCAAATTTGGAGTCCTCATTTGCAGACACGGAGAGAACGTAAAACTTCCACACAGAAAAGCTCCATGGCCTTAGGTTGATTGATCCCGGAACCTCCTTGCTTTGATTAATAAAACAGAATGTGATCATCTTGTAGTCCTTTGTGACACCCAAGTCAATCGAGAACAGTACGTATACAAAACATCTCAAGTTGTATCGCATCATCTTTTGTTCAATTTAACGATTTTTGTCTCTGTTCTGAATTTTATGCCAGTAGAACTAGTAGTCTGCTGTTCAAAATACTCACAATCAACCATTCTATACATAAGGAGCTTCAAATTCGTTGGCTATGAAAGGAACATTCTCACTGTTATTCAATGCAAAGATGGGGAGATCACTGCTTTCACTACATTATGAAAATCTGAGAATAGCGCCAAAGACGATGGGACTGATATCAGTTGTGGCGCAGAGTCTGGAGGCAGGTGTGTTGGGTCAAGCCCACAACACAGACACAACTGGAAAGAGAGGCAATGGGAGGGCGAGAGAAAGAGAAGCATACAGGAACCGGGTGACAAACTGATTGTGACAGGCAAGAGCCATATCAGCGACGTCCGCCGACTTCTCCGGGGGAGATGGACTGACAGAAAGTGTCTTTTGGTTTGTCGAGTCCACATTTCAAATAGTTTTGGAAATCATGGTGTCCTCCGGGCTATAGAGGAAATTAAACATCCACAGTGTTAACTGCACAAACTTGAAAAGAAAGTGTCTGTCTTGGGGGGGTTGTTAATGCCCATTGCATGAGTAACTTACACTATTAATGCTGAAAGGGAAATTCAGGTTTTGGAACAACATATGCTGCGATCCACATAACTGCTTATTCCACCAAGACAATAAAGTCACATTCTGCACAAGTGACAACAGTTGTGGCTTTGGAGTTAGAGTCCAGATACTATACTGGCCAAATTTCAATCCAGACCAGTCCTCCATTTAAAAAAAACAAACTCAGACTGTTGAGCAAATGCAGTCATGTATCAAGCCAGACTGGTACAAAATTCCATTTTCAACACTTGACACTTCAGTTTAGCAGAGCTCCTTTTCTTCCAGCTGTGAATTGAAGCTTGGTTAATGAGGGCAGTAGGAGTGAGCCCAAACAGTAAATGTCTGAGCTGTAAACCAGAACAATGAGCTGCAAGACCGTATTCACTTTTACGAGTGACCTGATCCTTCACATTCCAAACAGCGCTTAATGCCGACATTAATTCAAGAAGGCAGACTCCTAACATAACAAGAAATGGTGAATTGTCTACCAATCTATCAACACAAGACAAAAATGATATTTCTCTGTTGTACCAAAATGACCGGAGTAATTACGCTTCTCAAAATTGCAGCATTTGAGATTTATTGAGGGAACGGTTTAATGGCTCAGGAGGGTTCCATTGAACCGTAAACAGATGCAAACCATCAGCCTGCATCTGATGGTTTAATTGCAGCTTGATTTATTGTGAAATCTTGGCATGAGGTGGCAAACCAGTCGGGCTGCCAAAGTGCCGTCTTGTGACGCAGCATATGTGTTCATTGCAGAGTAAATTGGAGCAGCTGCCGGTCACAGAGTGGAGGATACTCGTGTAGTTGTTTTCAATACAGGGAAGTCTTCTGGAGCAGCACAGGGTGATTCATGGTTCTTTCAAGTGAGAGGAAGAAATTTGCTCCTCCATCATGGTTTCACCATCCTGCAGCTCAACTGGTATATCAGATGGATACTGGACAGAGGTGGATCGAAAGGGGTTCATGCAAAACCCTGTAGCTCTCCAAGGATTAACATAATTATTTTTTGCATTTTAGCTAATGTTCTCAAAAATGGGCCCTACTGGTAATTAGTAACTGTTGAGTAGCTACATTAATATGCGTGGCTGAATGGAGAGCTTTTCTATTATTCACATTAGCTCTAATTGAGTGCAGCATCTCATTCATTTGAATGTGTATAAAACCAGGATTCTCCAAGCCTGAGTAATTAATGAGTTCATGCTCATAATATGTCAGCTGCAGTTTCATATTGATCACAATACGGCTCCTTGAAATAGTGCTGACTCAATGATTTGGTAAATTGAGAAATTAAGTGTCATGGAGATAGATAGTATCTTCTCGGGTATATCCTCGAAAAGTCCCAAATCCACTTTGTTGTACAAACAATCTGTCACGCCTCTGTGTTCCTTTCTCCCTCTGTGTCTGTCTTGTGATTGGTCATCATGCTCACCTGTGTTTCCCCTCCAGCTGTGTCTCATTGTCTCGTTATGTCTGTGTATAAAGTCTGTCCTTACCTTCCCTTCTGGGCCAGTTCGTTCTGTTAGGCACTTCTGTGGGGTTTTGCCCGGACCCAAATGCAGACGCATATGACGTAGAGCTGGTGCAAAATATATTTATTTTCACTACAAGACACGAGGAAAAACAGGAACTGAAACACTGCAGGTTACTCACGACACACTGGGAGGGTTTGGGACACGTGACGACACGAGGACATCATGCAACGTTAAACGTTAAACGGTTCCAATAAAATCAATAAAGCGTTGTTTGTTGCCCCAATTGACATCAGAAGTCTCTAGACTTTAATGTCCTCAAGGGGAAACTCCATTCCACAGCACTCCACCACCTACTGTGCAAGTTGAAGACTTTTATTACTTTACTTTTAATACTTTCATTTATTTTAGGCTTTGGGAAATTGGGATTAGGGTAAACAAACTGATGATCAGCTATAACATTAAGATCAACATCAATCAATCATCATCAAACATTTCTGCAGTTCCAGCACAAGCATTTTCAACGATATGTGCTACAGCATCTCCTCTTTGGGACCAGACAACATGGGCTAGCTTTCAGTCCCTAGTTGCATTAATGGTCACTCGTGACCCTGATTAATAAAGTTCCTTCTATTCTATTCTAATTTAGACCACTCTAATAGGTTCTAACAAGCGCATATCAGGAGCACCCAACAAGACCTGCCGTTTCTGGAGATGCTCTGAACTGGTTACGTTGCCATGGCAATTTGACCCTTATCGGAGTCACACAGATTCTTGTCCATTTTTCCATAACTTCAGGACACATTGTTCACATGCAGAATAATCTGTCCCAACCACCGACACAAGATAATTCATGTTGTTTTGTCTCCACCAGTCAGTAGTTATAATGTTGTGGGTGCCGAAAAGTCCACCACCACCATTTCAGTCATTTCAGTTAAGACTATATATGCTAGAAGTATGTTTCCTGACGGGTAAATGGGGGATGCAAAACGCAGCAAGTGTTATCCGTGCTCAGTTTTTATTCAGTTCTTTTGAAAAGCCCAAAATAGGACTCAAGGTTTGTGTAAGATATCTGTATTTGTCAGAACTTGGTGCTTTGTCTGCTGCGATTCAAACGTGAATTCCCCCAAACCCCAGGACACGCAAAGCGAAATCTTTCCTCCTAATGGTCTCAGACAGTGACGCCAGCTTTCATGAGAGCTGACATGTTTACTGTAGCCGGGTGTGTTATTGTTACTCCGCTGGCTGTAGCCTTCCCACATCCCGTCTAATAGGGTTTTTGATAAATCCAAAAATAAATATGCAAGGCGCCCGGTGGCAAGCTTTAATCTGATCTGGAAAGGGCCTGAGATGATGAGATATCTGAATTGATCTCATTTATATCTGGCAGTAGAGATTGAATATTTCCCCTGGCACTAAGGGGACTCCCAACAGTCCCTCTTCCACAGACGTACATTTCCTTATAATGAAAAAAGGTTTAATATCTTCTCAGCGGAGACAAACTCAGATGTTGGTGGATAGGGATGCTGACGTGCCCCAGAGAGAGACTTGTTGTGAAAGGAAAGGACTCTGGGAAAGCTCTGATGCTGGGAACAGTGTCCTGACCTCCTCCTCAGGAAGTGGTTGGGTTTTTTTCATAGCTAATTTTTTTGCCTGTTTACAGCATCATTGCTGTCACTTCTCTGTACCAGTGGAGAGACTCTCAAACACGTACAAGTATATTCGCACAGAAGGAAGATGCTGGTATAGCGTATTTACCAAAGACAATTATGTGAAATATGTTCATATGGATCATACTGAAACCGTTTATCCACTAAGAGTAGGAACTGGATTGATTGTATTTCTGAAAATAGTGGAGCTTTATCTCAAATTCTAACCGTTAATTCCAAATTAAGTGAGAATGAACTGACCCGAAATATATATTATATATGATATTTTACTCTTATTGCTCATATTTTACTGACTGGGGGGAGCCTTGTCACGGAAAACAGTATTTTACTTAAATATAATATATATATGAGTTGATTTAATATAAATCAACTCAGGTAGACCTATCTTATCTATGTCATATTTTACTCTTGAAATTCAAGTTTTACTCACTAGGTGGAGCCTTTTTATGAAAACCACTGCTTCTCAGACATCATTTTGATGAGTCCACTCAGAAGTATGTCTGAGATTGCCTGTACCACGCAGGGGATTGGGTGCTTTTTCGGGGATATACCCTCGCAGTCGGGGGCGACATCATAGGCCTAGTTTTTCAACTGTTATTTTCTCTATGCTGATGTGTGGTTGACCAATAATCCATCCATCAGTAATGCAACATTTCAGCAGCTGGATAATTTAGGGGATTACACCACTGCCTTTGGTGCAGTAGAGTGGGGTTATAATCCCAGTCAAAGGGGCTCGTGGCAGAAAGTTAGACCTTTAGGAAAGGTCCTTGGTGCTTCCAGCCTACCCAGCTACATCCAGTGCGTGTCCCAAGCCCGGATAAATGATAGGGTTCTATCAGGTCGGGCATCAAACGTAATCCAGTAAGCTAAATCAATATGCTGAACGGTGATTAATATAAGGATTCTTAGGAGAGAAAGAATAACCTTTTGACCTTTGTAAGACCTTCTAGTCTGGACAGATTGAGATGTAGACTGGTGCACCGAGGTATGCAAGCATGAGGCGGTAATTCTAGTTCCAACGTCTCTGCTTTAGTTTCTGAAAAATTATTTTCAGTTGAAGTTTTTTGGTCATGAAGCAGCTTGTATAAAGTTCTACAGATATTCAGGGATAAGGTCAGGTAATTGTGGATCTGCAAAGCTCAAGGACTAAAATTTTGTCGTACCTTCCTCAATTTTCGGATGGGTGAATTTTCAGTCAATCAAAAATCGACCGTAGTATAATGTGGTACAATCTATAAGCCAGCGCTGAAGTAAGTGGTGAGGTTATTGATTAGGCACGAGGATCTGCTTGATTAATAGTAATTACATAGTTATTTAAGATCCGTCCATCTGGATTCCCTCTGAAATCAATGCAATAAAACCCCAGAAACAGCTTGTTGAGTTAACGATTCACCTCTCCACTACTCACGCAAAAAAAACAGCATTTCCTAGAAGTGGATAGGTAGATTTACAGCAAGTCTGAAGACATCAACCTGCACAAACATGCAACATAGTCGGTTTAAAATCCGGAATAAATTCTACTATTCAGCTCTTATTCTCATGAGGTCCTGCAGAAGGTCGAAAGTGTTCTCTCAGTGCATTCTTAATATTTCAGACTGCTTGTGAGTTGAATAGTTAAAAGGAAGTTATAGAACAAACAGTAATGCGTAGAATAATATGGATCCAGCCTTCAAGGCTCAAAGACATGCTGCATCAGACAGAGTATTTCCCATCACTTAACTGAACTACAGAAGCTGTGAAACCGAGGAGACTATCTGTGCAGAGTTTGCATGTTCTCCCCGTGTTTGAGTCGGTTCTCTTCGCTTACTCCAACTTGCTCAAGCAGTTCAAAAATATGCTATACATGTGAATCAGTGACTCTAAAGTGGCCAATGTGAGTGTCAGAGAATGTGAGAATAAATGTTCCTAAGTGTCAACCATGTCATGAACTGGGGAATTGTTTAGGATGTACACAGCCTCTCTCAAATGCCAGCTGGGAATGGTTCCAGCCCCCCTGCTGCCCTGTAAAGGTAAAGCAGTTATAGAAAAATGAAGGATTCTTCAATCCCCATAATGTACACGGTACTTCAAATATCACTGTCACACACACACTTTGGATAATTCACATTTGAAACTTCATAGAATGCCTTTAACTACAGAACTTTTTTTCTTCAGTATCTTTTATTTTCTGCTTGTCAGATTGTACAATTAACATTGCAAGGTCTTAAATCAGCACAAATCTCAACAGTTGAAAAATCCTGTTGATGTTTTATTCATGCGTTTTTCAAATTGAGTAATTTTTTTTAGCTCAAACAAACACACTAAATTTTCACACAGTCTTTGTGAATAAATTAAAAGGAATTTATAGCATCAGGAACTCCTAGTATTCCTCCATATCTGGCATACTTTTTAGCATTCTCTGACTCTCTCTCTCTCTCTCCCCTTCTCTCTATACATCTATAGTTATATATATATATTTATATATAAATATGTGTGATTGATTAATATGAGGATTAATAGTCCTTTGAAAATGCCTGGAGATCCCCCAAGTTGAGCTGGGGAGCGATGCTGAGGAGAACACATCCAAAATACCCTCTTAAACCCTTAGCCTGCTGCAACCGTGACCCTTGCCCAGATAAGTGGAAGAAATGCAATTTATTTTATTCATGCAGTCAAACCAAATCAATTCTTCATCAACTAATTTAAGTCACTTCTGCTTTTAAAAACGAAACTCATATTCAAGTGTGTTTTACCTTTTTAGATCACTTTTTATGTATTCATTCTTGTTTTCCGGCTATTGCACGATGTCTGATTTTTCAGTCAGACCCAGTCTGAGAGTCTTCCTTCCTGTCTAATTTGCACAGCTGGCCCGTGTGACATGAACAGACACGACATGTACACAATAGCTACAGAACCGGACTGCAGCTGCACAACTTGGAGAGTTCTGCTTCTCAGCCAGTAAAGAAGTGTTTTTTTGGCCGACGGGAACCAAAGAGCCACGAGTGTCCGTCTGATAGCAGTCAATAGAGATTGTTCCATGAGAAACAGGGTGCCTGCTTAGAACTGGGCTGTGGGCACCACTAATTACTCGTGCTTTGTTTGCAATTAGTCTAACATTTTGCTGCTAATGCGATAAGATCACTTTGGACAAAAGTAGTTTTTGGCAAACACCTCCTGCAGATAATGTGTCTGACGTAAATCTGAAAACTCTTCCATCCATCCATTCAGAGTGAAGACTTGTATTGATAATATCAGAAGTGATTTTACACACCGCTGTAGTACTTGTCGAGACATTTCACCCACAGCAGCTGCTCCTCATCACACCAATTTTCACCTGATTACAAGATGAATGTAAGGGATAATTCATTTTATCTTAAATTATTGGGGGGTTTTCTGTCTGCGTGTGTCAGTGCCACAGTGGACCTGTCAGTGCAAGGTGTCAAAGTGATCTCAGGTCCATTTCCCATGACACCCCATAACTGTACATATAATGATTCTTATCAACAAACATGCAATTAGTCACAGCTTATCCAAATCAAGAATTATTCAAAACGCTCCTGAACGCTTGAAAGGGAAATCCATATGGGAATCTTTAGGGCGAATGAAAAGGTTTTATTCCTGAGCCAGCAGTGGGAGTATCTGTGTACTGATTTTTTTCAAGCATGTATTTTTTAAAAAGAAGATGTTCTTGAGCAAAGAACAACCTGAGCTGAGCAAATAAAAACCTATTATGTGCATTTCTGTAGTGGCTATTATCAACATACATGTACAATAACAACATCTCTGCTCGGTTTTAGTCATTCGTTCTCTTACAGATTTCTTCTCTCTGTTCTGTTTTCAACTATGGGTGCACGCTTTAAGAACTCAGCACAGCGGGCACAGTGTGCTACAAAACCAGCCAATCACAGGCTTGGAGAAAGTAAGTTAAGTTTCATCTCCAATCAGGTCGTTAGCAGAATTGTTGCCCTTAAACCATTAGTAAATAATCAAGTTAACAAGCTTAATGGTAGCAAAAATATCGTCAAAGTCAGACAACATTCATTAACCTATAAGAACCCATGGTGATATAGTTGTCAAGACTCCTTTAAATGTCGGGTAAAGTTTTATAGCTGACGCCTACTGAACTAGCCTACCCACCACTTCCCTAGAGAGATTGTTAGGCTAGTAGCTGTTAGGATGATGTTTGCGGCGAGGAGGGGACACACTGGCCTGTCAAATGGGACGAAAGTGATAATTTTAATAGTACATTCCAGAATATCATTGCAAGAATCATTTTCTGTAAAATGATAAAATTGCATCTTTGCTTCCCTGAAGAAAATAATTTTCACTTCTTACTATTTAGCCAAAGCTGACCTGCCAAAAAAAAAGCATAACAGACTTAAAACTTGTCGGTGATTCAAACAGGATCTCATGTTAACTACAAGTTAACTAAAATTCTAAGGATCAGTTTTTTAGTTCTCCCAGCAAAAGTGATATATGTTGTGGAGTCAAAAATAAGAAATCAAATTTAATTTCAAACTAGGTCTATTCTTTTGTGCCCAACCGCAAGAAATCTCCGTAATAGAACTCCTCAAATTAAATATGAAGTTATATCCACAGTATTATTCATATGAAAGCTCCCCCTGGTGAGTGAAGTATGAACTATTAGAGTGAAATCTGACACGAGATAGAACTCCTCGAATCGCAGCACCAAAATGGGACTAAACGGACAGATGACTAAGAAGTTATAAAAAATTAAATAAACAAGATAGATTGCCTCTTGTCAATTCATATGCACAAAATCTGATCTAAATTGAACAACCAGCTGAGAAATTATTGCCCAAAACCTGTTTGGAGATAAAGCTCACCATAGTGTCGGAAATCTGCAACTTTCCCAAAACCAATCCAGTGGTTATAAAATTTGAAAATGATCCATGAGCTACTGTAGTTTTACGGAAGATCTAGGGTTTGGCACGCAGCGATGAAGATTCAATAATAATCCTGACTTCTCGGGTATTTCTAAAATGTTCTAATAAAAGTCCATTTAGTATATTTTATATCGTCCATAATTTCATTAAATGTGAAATGTTTCTCGTTTCTTATGGGTGAAATCAATAATTCCCCAATTAGATGTTGTTTCCACAGTGAACCCTTCAGATAAGTCATGGGTGTCTTTATGCACAAATCTGATTCGGTCACCTGCAAGAAGGAAATGATATCTTCGTCCAAAGATGTCATTTGATGAACAAATCTGATTCGTCTGAATTCTGAATAAAGTCTTGTTTGCTTGAGGTTTCAAGTAAGATGCAAAGATCCTGGAAGAGTTGCTCCATTTTAATCAATTTAATCCTTAAAGAAAAAGTGCAACCACAAAACTGGTGCTATGGTGAGAGGTTTCCACAGCAGGTACAAAGAAGCTACTTTTTCTAAAGCAGCTCTGTTATCAGTTTTAATCTCCCTGCACGGACTCTGTGAATCGCCTGCCTATGTGATCTCTTCGGCTGGCTGATACAGTCCACAACTTTCAGCGAAACTGGGCCACAATGTCCACATTGACGCACACTCACAAAGGTTCCACTCTTCCATGTGTACATTTCTTCTAGTGGCAGTGAAAAGCAGGAGATACAGTTACCTTTTAATGAGGAAAGATCTTCACACCCCATTGGTTGTTCTGTCCACCTGGAATCCAGGCCACTACGGCTGAAACACCGCAAAATAACCCCGGTGGGGAAATGAAGCACAGAAGTAGAGAAGAAAGCGTGTGTTTGTCTGCCTTCTCAACAACATGACAAATTATCTGCTGCTGTTCTGCTTTCAGTGCAGACATAATGTAGGGTACATGAGGCACTCATCCTTTATCCAGGTGGTTTAATGTAGACCACAATGACTTAAACAGAGTTAAAAGAGGCCAAAGAGAGGTAGAACAAGATAAAGACCTGGTTGTGCAACCTCCCCATCTTTGTTCACAGGCTGTATTGATTTTAGTACAATAGATTCTTATTCATTTCGGTCAAGGGTATTCTTAAATAAAGTGGCAACTTTTTATGAAGATGATGAGTAGTTTCTTATTAAACCTTCACAAGGATGGTGTATAGGGTTGATACATCAGATACTTTATAATTCAGCTAATGAAGAGATAATCTTTTCTAACACAACTTTTCTAAAATGATCCAAAGTGTGACATTCCAATATTCCATGGTTACCGTCACCATTTTAACAACCAAGCCATTAAGGGGTCACGAATCAGAGTATTTATAGCGCCTGTCCGGAGACCAGATATATAGTGACGTTTACGTTATGAAGGGCATACGGCCTATCGAAATCTAAATCGAAACAGGATATGGATGGATGATCCTCTGTCACGACCTCGAAATGGTACAGCTGAAAGAGTGTCACAACTAGAGAATCGATTCCTGTGTAGGTCTCCTGTGGTGTTGATTTTGAAATGTTACACTGCCAGCTACTGGCCTGGCATTTATGGTGCATAGTCTAGTATTTTTTCAATTTAACTTTAATTGAACATTATTTTATTTATTTATTTCTTCATTCATTTTGCATATTTTTATGCAAAAATTATAATTATAATATAACAATAATGGTAACTATATTTATAGTTTTTATATATATATGTATATTTATAGTAAGTTTAATAAAGCACACAAAAATAAAATCAATAATTTAAATTAATAAATGGTAGATAATAATATATATATATATATATATATATATATATATATAGTTTTTTCGTGGCACTCCTCAGCTTTTGGTGATATTTGATAAAAGCAACTTCACCACTTACTTTTATGTAGCGATTAAGGTATAATTAAAAAGACTAGCATTGGGGACTCATAGTATTTATTTGCGGTTGATGAGATCTAAAATGGTTAGGGACCGTAAACCAATTTTTGTAAGGATGTTATAGGATCTTAAAACTAATTCTGAAATACACGAGGAGTCTGTAAAGTTCAGTTAAAGTAGGAATAATCTCTGTGTGCATTTTGGTCATTAAAAGTGTAGCTGCAGAATTCTGGCTCATTAATGGACACTGGGGTGAAGTTTTCCAAAGCTCAACGTATGTGTGAATGATAAATCGAAACATTTGAGTTCCACACTCAAACCAAGTGAGCTCAAAGATTGGATTTGAGTTCTTTGTGGAGCGTAATGAAACGTGACAGAGACACTCAAGCCAACATAATAGTTTTTCTTCCCTTACCTTGTGCTGGCTAATTATGTGCCGACAACAGGCCTGGTCAAGATTGATGTGATTTTTTCCCAGTTCAAATGCAAAGCTGTGCCCCCCGCCTCGACTCTTCCCTCCAGCAACAGCTATGTAAGGTGACATCATGACTCACAAACACGCCTGGACTCAAGCGAACTAACCTCATCCATTCGGAGTCACTCAGGCACATGACAGCTCCTGCAGACAATCAGACTGAAGCCAACACTTGTGTGAGAAGAATATTCTGGAAATGTCAAGTAAAAATGTTGTTTATCCAGTTATGGTTTGACAAGAGAAAAAGTCTAGAAAAAACAAAAACACTAGGGTTAATTGAGCAATTTCAGTCTTTCTATTTGATTGCTGGTTCTACAAATGGTGCAATGTTTATGTTGGGAAATAGACACTTTTGCAAACACAGCAAATTTTTCCCGTTCTGAAATTACATTGGATTCATCAGACATGAAACAGTCCCTTACCCAAATTGTGACACACCAGGTTATGCTGCAATTCAGCTTGACTGGCGGATGGTCAAACAGTTTAGGAAGCAACCCCAAAACTCCATGTTCATTTTGTAAGCTATTTCTATATCCCCCAAAAGTCTGGGATATTAAATATTTCATCAATCATTTTCAAATTGCATACCCACATAGACATAATTATAAACTATATTGATTTTAGGAATGGTTGTTTTCAGGCACATACTTTGTCAACCGTAGGTCGGATTCAGTCTATTCATATTTTACTCTAATTGTTTATATTTTACTCTCTAGGGGGACCTTTTTCCCCCTATGGTTGTACAATGCAGGGGGATGGGGACTTTCCATTGTACAACCAATGCAGGGGAAAGTACACAGGGAGCTTAATTTGGTTGTAGTCTTAGTGATGTGCCAATAAAAACATCTTCCCGTTTTTTTTTTGTCAGGCTTTAGTCAACTAAAAGTTTGGTTTAATATTAGTCAAAGAAATCTACCATACATTTTGTCTATAGTTTACGTCATTGAAAACTCTTAACATCTTAGTTTTTCCTAAGACATCCCCTTATTCACATTTAAGACTCCAAATGCTGAGTTTGAAAGCCCAGACTGCTGCTCCACCAGTTTCCTCTGGCTTCAGACAAAGTTCACCATCTATCTGGTCCTATTGCACATCCCAACACTCCAACCCCCCACAGCGGTGGTAATACCAGTTGACCCAACTCTGAACAGATCCGGGCTTAGCATAGGAAACAAAACAGATAGTAAAAAGAAATTGGATGAAAATAAAAAAAAATCGGCCATTATTTTGTTTTTGAGCCACAAAAAATGAAAATTTCTATGGTCCTCCTTATATTTGACTGAAATTATTATAATCACATTTGTGGTCCATTGTGGCTATAAAGCTGTGGTTCCATCAAAACTAGAGATGGTTCAGTGTAAAGTGGGATTGTATGAAGTAGCCTAGACTCTCCCTTTCTTGAGGAACGTCGAGATACACGGCTGAACAACATAGCAACAACAACAGAAAAACAAATTTGATCCTCCTAAAAGAAGTCTCACTTGTTGTCCCTGTGCTCAGCACAGCAGTGTTTTTATCTGGTTCTGTGTGGTCCATTAAACATGGCCAGGGGTTCACTTCATTTTGTTTGAGTTACACTTCAGCAGATTTTGATGTTTCACCTTCAGCTGGGTCTGCACCACTTTTGTCTGACTTGTTCATCACCATCTTCATCGTGACTTAGCGCCAGTATGTTCCCCTGCACTGCCTTCCTGGGCGAGGGAAAGCACACATCTTCACTGATATCTTTGATAACAGATGTGAAGTTATTATGATGACTGGCAGTGAAGCGTTGAAAGACTAATCAAATGAATGAATCTTGAATTCTCAATCAATCAATCAATCTTTATTTATATAGCGACAATTCACAATAACAGTTGTCTGAAGGTGCTTTCCAGACAGAGCAGGTCTAGACCAGACTCTTTATATAATTATCTACAGAGACCCAACAAATTCCTCCTTGAGCAGCACTTGGCGACAATGGCGAGAAAAAACTGCCCTTTAACGGGCAGAAACCTTGAGCAGATCCAAGACTCAGGGTGGACGGCCTACCGCCATGACTGGTCAGGTTTGAAAAAAAAGAGAGCGAGAGAGAGAGAGAGAGAAAGAGAGAGACACGGGTGAGGAGAGATACAGACGGGGGAAAAAGCAGAAAAGATATCAGCTATAATCCACTTTCTCCAACCGCTCCATGGTCGGGCCGCGGCAGCAGCAGGGATCCCAGGGTTATAATAACATTAATATTAATGTAACATATAGTGATAACTTATGGGGAAATACTATACAATAATAATAATAATGATAACAACAATAATCATCATCATGAGCATCTTGTGATCATCGGACATCGAGCAGGTCCACAGCAGCAGATGCAATCACCAACCATGTGACCTTACAGTTCGAGAAAACACAGACTCCAGGGAAGAAGTCAAGTTAGTAACATGTATTTAATCCATTAACATGCATTAAACCATTTAACATGCATTAATCCAGTAACATGCATTAAAGTGAGAGGGATGTATAAAGAGGGACAGTGAGAGAGGAAGGGTTAGGGTTAGAGAAAAGCTCAGTGCATCATTCTGGCTGGAACATGGCTATGGCTTCTAGTGCAGATAATATGAGGTGCAGAAGTTAATGTCAAAGGTTGAGTGCGGTCAAATTCATGGTTTCCTATTTGTTTCATGGGTTTTGCCACAAAAACACAATGAGGAGTTGCTGCTGTGCGTAATATACAGGTAATGACCTTCTAATTCTGTCTGAATGAAGGAACTCGTCATTACTGTGTGGCTGATTACCTGTTGGTGGGAAACCATTTAAGAGTGAGTCACTGGCCTGCTGGGTGAGGTTTTTTCTAATTTTTTAATGAAAGCTGATGATGCTGAGCTTGATGAGCAGGCTTACTATTCCATACAAGAGAAGTATCTAATGATGGACTCGGAGGGAAGATGATTCACCCTGAGGGCTGTTTGAACTCTTTCTTTCATTAGATGAAATAGGATTTCGATCTTATAGACTATAATCTTCCTAAAAGAACGACAGATACAATCAGACATAAGAGACAGTCTGAAACCCACACTCAAGGACAAATCAATATTCTGTGTAGAAATGTCCAAATCCAGGCTAAACTGGCAACTTTTTCCTTTGCTATGTTCCTACTCTGAATCTGTTATTGTCTCTTGTCCTTTCAGCTTTGGTTGTTAGATTTCTGACCAGACGATTCATCTGGGAGTACGACCCAACGCTCGGTAAGAAGCATATCTTTTTCAATCAATAGGGATGGAGAATGAGGTAAAGATGAATGTTTGATATAACAGATGATATGTGATAATTAGTCTTTTAGAAAGTCTTTGAGGTTCAGACCCTTCAGGGAGATTGTGATTGAAGGGTATTTGCTCTGGTATATCCCCCCCCTTTGGAGTGTGGGTACTGGTGGTGGTGGCTGATGACTGCTGAGACTGATGAATGATGGGTCTATGATGGCTGGGAGGAGATCGGGAAGTGGAGGAATTAGATGGATGGAGAGAATGATATTTAAAAGGCAGTATCAAGGTGATAAGCCAAAGTTTGTCACCATGATATTGGTGACTTCTGATATCGATATTGATTGAAATCTGATTGATGCCCAAGATTGTGAAGCAGGTAATTACAACAGATCGTCGCATGAAAGGTGTGAATGATAGGATGGAATGACAAATGACCCATTTGTTTTCTCCCTTTTTAAAAAAAGTAAAATAACTTTGCAGGAATTGCTTTACATTGACACCAGTCAAATCAAAAAGTCATCCATACGATATTGCAGCCACCCCAAAACATCTTCATGCATCACAGACAGAACAGAACAGACAGTTCTTGAACCCCAGACGGAACCATCACAAACTAGCAGCCACCTTCCTTAACTTATTTTAAGTCATTCCATTTTGTTCAATTTGCAGTATATGCAGTAAAACATTTTTCAATCTCAGCCGAAAGGTCTTTCCATCTCGGGAATTTCCTTTGTGATTTCAAGCCAATTATCTAATGTATGTGGATCAATCCAAAAGCAATCAGGCTGATTGCTTTTTTTTTGCCACTAGGGTTTATATATAAAACATAAGCCCTCATTGTTTGTTATCCCTCCAGTGCGTCACCCAAATACAGTGTCTTACACAAGATCTCCATCTCTGTTACTAACTTTAATATTACTATGACCACCAGAGGTGTCATTGCTAGCCTACACATCTGCTGCTAATCCTTTTTGTTAAGGACTCTGCATTTAATTACCGCAGTCGGCAGCAAAATCATTTAACTTCCACTGTATATTCAGGTATATCGGTGAAATATCCTCTGAAGTAGCAATAACCAATCAGACAATCAAAACAGCTATCCTAGATCAATACAATACAACTTTATTTTCTGTTTATACTGAAATTCATTTCAGTATAAACAGAAATCTCTTAAACTGAACTGGCAGTTCAGTTTAAGAGATTTTAATGCACGCTCAACAGACGGTCAAACGTTGGACAATGTTCATGAGCTTTCAAACCTCTTCAGACAGTCATGGATTCAGATGCAGTACAGCTTGACACTCTGAATCACTGATTTCCTGAATTTCCCCTCAAATAAAGCTAAAATTGCTGCACTTAATGAGTACTGCATTCTCCATTTGGTTGCTATGAGCTCCAGGAAACGTGGTGCATAGCCAGACAAGAGCTCCTGGCAGCTTACGTAATTAACACCTAGTGAACTTAATTTTTTTTTGTTATTTAAAAAGCACAACTTAAAGTGCCAACAGGAACTTGTTGCCAACAGGAGTGTTGCCTGCTCCCGTCAGTGTATAAAGGAAAAGTGACCTTGTCACACACTGTTGCTGCTTCTCTCACTACCCTACAGTGTGATTAAGGACCGCAGTGACGTCACATCTCTATTTCTGTGGACGTATTATGTCATTTTGCAAATCACTTACCTCTTTATGGAACAAAAGGGGGAATACTATTTTATGAACACTATGCCTATCATATGACTGGGATGCACACAGCTGCTGTGGTGGAACATCAGTAATACTTATGCTGCAGGTATTGAAGTACTTGTCTTTGTTTGGCATAGATGGGATATCAAACCATATGTTATTAATATGTTATTACATTATACAGCAGAGCATTAATAACCTTGACAGTTTTTTTTGTTTTTCTTTATTACTTTAATGCCCTTCGTACAACATCTGTACTGTATAAATGTCGAGTAGGACAAATTATTAAGCACAGGAGCAAGAGGGAGAAAGCTGGAAAGCGTGATAAAAGCCTCCTTAGTTACCACGAGAGTTGGCGTAAATACCAAGAACGCACAGCTTGAGGTGCATAATGGGAATAACAGCACTGTCGGAGAGTGTCTGTGACCAATCAGACTACCCGGCTGAAATTGCCCGTGAAGCGGTTGACACGTTATTATGACCATATTACAGGCACATCATTCAGGTGGTGGTGGGGTGGGTGTTGGGGTGGGTGGGTTTGTGTGTGTGTGTGTAGAGTGCTTCTATAAGGAGCGCAGGATTACTGCCACAAAGTGGGCTTCACTTCATCTATCACAATATGCCTTCCTGCTCCTATAGCTCACTATTTATATCCATCTACACACTGCTTGGGATCGGGGTCAGGGAAGAAGATGAGACCATCTGCTCCATAACTAATGCATTAAGTCTGAAATAAGAAAGAAAATCGGGTTGATATTTGGATTAAAGAACATCAGCTTTACTTAGATTGTTTCTTAGACCACAAATAAAGTAGTAGAGACAGACACTATCAGACATTGTTGACTTCTATTATTGTCAGTAGCTGGCTAGCTGTGTGTGTAAGTGACAAGCACAAATAAGAACTCTCTGAAATAGTAGCCCAGAGTAGTGGAGATATTCTGTGGAATTTTCGCCCTGAAAATCCGTTTTCCGTGGAAAACTTAAAAAAAAAAAAACTCAAAGAAATCCAATAGTTAAAATTCGTAACAACATATCTTGGTTAAATCTTTGGTAAACTCCGATGATGCTAGACTGAATGTTTCTAAATGACGGAAGATGATGGACTGCAGGGCCGATGGTGCATCAATCTTGTTCAGCAATTTGTGCTACAGTAGCTTTTTTGTGGGATTGGGCACCAGGAGCTAGTCTTCACTACCACATTCATCAATGGGTCAGTTGGGTCGCCAGTTCACCAGCTGTTCTTCCTTGGACCACTTTGGTAGGTACTAACCACTGCAGAGATTCCCTGACCCAATCATTCAGCCACCACAATTTAGGACTAATTGTTATTGCTAACATTGTTTGGTAAGGGAGATAAAAGGTGTAATTTGTTATTCTATGTGATGTGTCATTTGTGTGGAGTTAAGTGAACGATGTCTCAGATGAAGTTTCCATTATGAAGCACCAGCCAGTGACGGTAGCCAGTCCACATCCTGCATGAAAATCAAGTCATTATGGACCTGTGATATCCTGTGTCCCTGTATATAAATAATGAAGCATAAAGACATGGACATCACGATTAGTCACAGTCACACATGCAGCACAAGTCATCGGCTGACTTTGTTTTGTGTTTTTTTTTAGGCTGGTATTATTGATACTGCGTCTGCACACACCCCTCAGATACAACTAAAGGTCCAGTTGGGCCCAGCGTGAAACAGAAGCGGAATAGTCTTAATCATTAATCAAGCCTTAGCTACGCTTTCCATTGTGTCACATGATGCAGAGAGTTTCGGGTTTGAGTATTTTTTTGAATCACTCCGCAGCGTGTGCACGAGCCAAACCAATCTCCCACTCTGGTTCAGCACACACTGAAGAGCTGTCATCAAATCTGTCTCAGCGAGGTGAGAGGCTTTGATTTATTAGTGTTGAATTGCTGGCTACCAGGAAAATGGCTGCTTTTGTCTCCCTCCCAGACTATTAGATTGGATGGTGGGGCGGGTTAAATCATCACTGCCCTGCCCCCCTGTCAGCACATTTAGCAGTAAACACACAGACGGACGGACAGATTTGCAGCTGATGACTCCTGAAATAGGCCGTCCCCTGGGTTGTTTTGTGAAACTCTTGTTCTCCTCCACATGCTTCTAAGCCAAACAGCTATAAATCACTCTTCTACTTCCGCCTCTGGCTTTCTGTGACATTTCCTTGACGTCACAGGATGCAGTTTATCCCCCCAGAGAGGTGAGTGCACCTGGGACACAGCTGGGCGAACGTGCAGAGACTGGATTAACAAGCAGTTCTTCTCAGTGACCGTCTGAACTTATCTTTCTGGCAGTTTCTTAGTGTCCTTCTTTGTTGTTTGGAACTTAAATTAAAACTTAAATATTCACATAGAGGGCTTGTTGTGTAAATATTTTTGTGTAAATATAAGTCAAAATTACATTTTCACAGCTTTTGTGTTATTGACTCTAAGTTCACTAGCTGATGGTAAACCAGTGACTCAAACTCCTGCAAAATCCAGTCCATTTCATCCAGATTCACCCCTTTAACATTGAATGTACGGCTGCACATTAAATTAATTTGAATGTCAGTAACAATCTTGGCTTCCCTCAATCAGATAAATGTTCCGGATTCAATTCAAACCTCTGTTCTTAGGTCCTTTCTGTGAGGAGAATGCCTGTTCTCCCCGTATTTGCATGGGTTCTTCCTCCTCCTTCCTCCTCCCGCAGTCCATAACATGCAAAATAGGAGGTTTAATGACACTTGTATGAGTGAATGTGAGGATGAATGGCTGTTTGTCCTGTGATCAGATGGTGACTTCAATCAGAGAAGATTAGCATTAGAAAAAGATGAGTGATTTATTACAATAGATGAAGATGAAGTTAGAAAGTATTTTGTGCTCAGACTCTTCGGTGAGATTAAGATCAGAGGATCTCCACCCTGAGCGGAACGAGGAACACCCTCCTTTTGGAGTCTGGATGCTGGTGGTGGTGGCTGATGACTCTGCTGAGGTTTGGTGAATGATAAAGCTGATGGAGCTGGTGACAGGCTAAGCGTGCAGGTGGTACAGTGATCGGATGGATGAGGCTACCAGATTGTGAAATAGGTAAATGAGACTGATCCTGAGAGAAGATGATGATTAAAGGGTGGTGAGAGATGAACAGAGGCCCAAGAAGACGATAGTCTCTCTGGACCAGTGTCAGACACCGAAAAGGATAAGCAGTCACAGAAAATGACGACGGATTATGGAGCAATGCTGATATTTAAAATGTGTCCTCTGTGTGTAGAATGTTACATTGAAAAGCTCCCCAAACCACCTTCTGATCAATTATAGCTCAGAAATGACTGATATTGTTAATGTTAAGAGTCTCACTAACAACAAATAACAGATATTGTTACACATTTGGAGGAGCGGAAGGCGAAGAGCCTGTCCCTCAACGTGAATAAACATCTGTTGATGAAAGTATTACGTGGACAAATCATATGCAAAGAGTCATTTAGAAATGCTTTAGAATGCCTGAAAACACAGAAAAAAAACCCTGCATGATGAACGCATGAAGACCAGGACAAATGTTGTTAAAGTGAATCGCCCATCTTCAACTTAGATCTCCACTACCATTCATCCTCTACCACACATCCCAGCATCCATCCTGCTCCCAAAGACATGCTGACATCACTTATGACATCACATTCCCTGTGGCCACAGATATGAGGACAGTGAGAGGAATTTTGAGTTTGGGTCTTACATTTACAGCCTTACTTATGGACAGATGTCGGCCACCACGATAATATTAAACATTTCTGATATTCAGGAGTTTAATCCTAGGTGATAATGTCAGAGTCCTTCATGTTAGCTCCTTCATGTTAGCTTGATAACTCAAAAACTATGTCATGGATGATTTTCATTTTCTATTTTATACCCTCATAGAACTTAGTGGGACGAATATCTTGATTCGTTTTGGGAAAGGTCGGTCGTACATTTCCGGCACTAGGGGAGCTTTGTCTCAAAGGTTTTCTGACCATAATTTCTCAACTGTTGGTCCGATTTAGTCCAAATGCAGGGCTTTTGACTCAATTCAAGGAGATTTATCTAATGGTTCATATTTTACTCAGTGAGATAACCCTTGTTACAAAAAGCACAGTTTTTTTCTTGACCGTTGATCCGATTTAGTTCAAATTTGGTGCATATGAATTAAGACATAAAGAAAGCCTCTCTGCCTGGATCTGCACCAGATAATACTGACCCACAGTCCATTCCTCCCCAAGGGTGTGTTGTATAATCTCCATAACAAACAAACCAGCCAAGCACAAACAGGCATCAGTGGTAAAATAACCTCTTCAAGGAATAGAAAGTTATCAGATCTGTAAAAACCCTCCAGCACGAGTGTCTGTGTCCTTCAGCGCTTTGACCCACACCTGTTGTTGTCATCAGTAAAACAGACGATCCCCTGTCCGACAATGTTTTGTCCTTTAATTTAGGAATCAATCGGTGACAGCACAGGTTCATAAACACACGCTTAGTAAGATCACAGACCTGTGGCTTAAGCCGTCTTGTGGAGATAACAGCAGAATCCAGAAGAATCAGGGGCTTCAGTCCTCTCCTCAACATGTTTACACAGATGTGATTTTTATAAGGGGGCAATTCGGGCAGATAACTCCTGCACTGAAGGAATGAAAGGTCACGGTCACAGATCACACCTGTGCTCCTCTTCCAGGAATAAGCAGCTCTTCAAAAGGCTGGAGGTGAAAGCCTGGTGGTTTTAGGTCAAGGCATGAGTCATCCAGAAGGTTTCTTCTTGGATCAACAGCCAGCTGGGATAAATGGAAGGCTTTGGCTCCAAAATAATTTAAAGGAGAGGGAACAAAGGATAATGGAAACGTGATGTCTCTTTTAACCTGTCTGAGCCAAGCAGAAGTCCGTGTGCCTCCTTCTTTTGTCTTCTCACGGAATCTAATCTCCATGAAAACACTCCAGCAGAGGCTCCAGAAAAACATGGATGTCTGTGATGTCCATAGCACAGATAATATTAACATATCATATAATATATTGAAATTGAACGTGATGCAAGATTTTGTGTTGCCATAATATCCCGGAAAGAAAGTGTGGGATATTCAAAAGTTATTTCATGGATCATCGACAACTTTTTAGCCACATAGACCTTAGTTCTTGCAACAACTGGAAAGAATTTGGGAAAAGTTGGTTTTAAATTTCCGACACTAGGGGGAGCTTTATTACAAAAGGTTTCGGGCCAAAATTTCTCAACTGTTGGTCCGATTTAGTCCAAATGTGGTGCATATGAATCGACACCATGAGATGTTGTATACGTCGTATTTTCTTTTAAAGTTGATACTTCACTGACTGGGGGGAATTTTTTTTTAAAGAAAACACTGTCTTCAAGAAAGAATTCAAAAACTCTTTTATGGCTCATCTTCAAATGTTGTAGACCTGGATTGATTTCGGGAAAGGTCCGTTGTATATTTCTCACACTTGAAGGGGGCTGTTGAATAGAAAGTTGCTATATAAGTCCAATTTATTTTTATTATTATTATTGTTATTATTAATGTCTGCATGGGCTGATCTGCTGATTGATGCATCATCTGGTCGACCACCTTTCTGATGAAAAACAGAGAGCAGATTCTTTGTAGTTAATCAAATCCTTTGAGATTGAAATTTCCCTGTATGGTTGTTTGAAATGTGGGGTTGACTCCTTGATTTGAGGGTCATTGGGAAGTTAAAGGTTTTGACCCTAAGCCATACATAACTGATGCTTCTTCTCACTTAAATCCATCCTGTAGGCAGTGAGTTAAAAAAAAAAAAGAAGGTGATTATGTTTTTATGGATTCCCATGGTAAGAAGTGAAATTCACTTCTCAAATAGAGATTTTCTTCAATCTCCAACACACGGGAAACATTTTGTATCATATTTGATTTTCTTTTCTTGTCTTTCATGTGTCAAAGAATCAACATATCGTCACCAAGCCAACATTGACGATGAAGTCGTCACTATGGAGATTCTGGACACTGCAGGACAGGTGAGATAATTAAACCCTGAATCTAGTTTTTTTTCATCAAATCAGAAATCGTAAAAACTTGATCTCTTTATATAGCCATTTAATAATGCTGTCACTATAATACAGACTTTCTCTTTGAATCGCTGAAGTCTGATTGACTCACCTCTGATGACATCATCATTGTGTTTCTCATTGACAGCTCCCTCTGGAGCCTCAAAACACTTTATTAGGCACCAACTGAGTAACTGTGTGAAATCTTCGTACACCCACATTCCCACACTATTTGTATGATATAAACTATTTAAATCACACTTTCTGTTGTACCGTTGATTTTCCATGACTAAGACGAGGCAGTGACTCAGACGTTAGGAAACAGGGGATAAATCCGGATCCAGATCAAACGAGGACGTCGGACATATTGACTAATGGGCGACTTTAACTCAATGGTTAGAGCAGTCGTCCCTCAACAGGGCGACCAGATTACGAGCCCCTAAAGCAAACGCCGTGGCTCCTTGAGCAAGACCCTGAAACCTCAGTTCACCAGCGCTTCACAGGGGCAGAGATTACATTTACGACGATGTGCTGTGTAATGTCATAAATAAAGGCAAGATATAATATATTATGATATATTATATCATATATTATGATATATTAATTAGCAGTTAAAAAATACAAAAATCCTCATTATTTTACTCCACAATATGTAGCAGCAAAATAATACCGACAGTTTCTCTCTAACTTACTATCAAAGCATTCAGTTCATGTAATGGCGTGTTAAATCTCCTGTGATGGGTGGAGGAATCGGCTGCACCCATTCTGGCTGTCCGACCTGAGTAAAGGTGTGACAGACTAGCGGAACCATGCAGAAGCTGGTTCTCCCCGAAGTTGCCCTCAGGACAACTGGGGCTCAAAGTCTTGGCCTTATCTTGTACATACAATAATTACAGGTCTTGTTGCGTGGTCCAAGTGTAAATGAAAAGTCCCAGCCTTCTGGCTTGGAGTCCGATGTGGTTCAAAATAAATATGTAGATCAGAAAATGTTCCACATCTAAGGGTATTCCTAAAATTGACATCATCGGACCGCTTCGCTGTCTGCAAAGCTGCATTCTCAATCATTTAACTTGTCATTTAACGTGAGATAATGATCGGATAAATATGAGGTGAAATAAGAACATAGTGACAGATATATCACTCTTGGCTCGACCTGATGTCTGAGACTAAAATGTTGATACTTGGCATCTGCCAAACTAGATTAAGGCAAGACAATGTTGACTAAATATGATTTAAAAAAACAAGGTCAGAGGCTAGATTATTCAATAGCTAACATCAATTGTGCAATCATTTTATAAATCTTATCAAAAATATGTGGTGGAATACAGAGATTTAAAATCCGTAGATTCACTTTTGACAGATGTTGGATATTAAGAGTCAAATGTGCCAGTCAGGGATGAAACAGTGTCCAAATGAAAACAAAAAAAGAAACCGGTGTTGGGAGGTAAAAAAAAAGGACAGTTTATCAGATGTCTGCTTCACCACACACATCTTAAACAATTAGACTTGTTAGCATTTTGTTTTGTTTTTCCTTCATAACCATGGAGCCGGCTCCACTTTGTTATGCAAAGCAGCTTGACTACCCAGGTTTCTTGTTGAACCTGCTGCCTTTTCTTGGAGATATTTTACACCCGTTGGAAGGCTTGTAGTCGAGGCATATATGAGTCTGAATGAGGCTGTAATTTCCTGCAGTCTGACAGGAGCTGCGGTGGGTCCTGACAATGAGGGAGAGTCCACGTAAATCCTGGGGCTGGAGATAAATATGCTGCAGTGCTGCGTAGGTGTTCTGCTGATTTCCCCTGCGACACTCCAGCCAAGTCATCTCTCTCTCTCTCTCTCTCTCTCTCTCGCCCTCTCGCCCTCTCGCCCTCTCTCTCTCGAGCTTTCTCTTTCTTTTCTCTCTCTCTCTCTCTCTCTCTCTCTGACATGAAGAACCATTCCTCCATTTTCAGCTGGATGAGCTCTGAAGGTTTTAAAGAGGGAGGTGCTGGCTGTCAGACCCCTTCTGACGCTGGATAGTTAAAAGTGTTGCGCTAATATTATCATGATTTGTAGAGTCGGAATCTTCTTACTGACTCGTAAATTACAGGTTCAAAAATCGGTCAGGTATACAAACGTCAAATTTTATTGTACGTCCTCTGGGGGATGTCGTATATTTCAAGCTTCCTCTTTAATTACTTTGAGATCTGCGTGGCTCTATTTAGTCAGGTTATGATTTAAAGATTGCCATAGGACCCGTTTAGTCTTAGTGCCCGGTTTCTGCTTCGAGGTGCGCAAATCAGGAGCACATTCTTCCCTGTTCACCATCCTCAGATGTCTGCACAATTTAATTTCTGGCTTTACTGGCTTTAGTAGGTGTCGGTGATGACAGAATGAAAGAATCATTGCACATAAACGTTTTACATAAACAACCTTTTACCGCCCTCAAACAAAGAGGGCTCTATTCTTTTCAGCACAGTGGTGTGGTTAATAGAAGGGTTTCCTGATGGCAAGAAGGTTCTGGGTTCAAATCCAACTGAATCTCTGGAGCATGTTCTCCCAGTTTGCATTTGTTCCCTCCAGCTTCCGTTTTCAGTCCGAAAACATGCAGTATAGGTGAACTGCTGACTTTAAATTGCCAGATGTGTGAGAGTGAGTGTGAATGGGTGTTAATTACAATGTAATGAACCAGGGCTAAACTGCTGACTTGTCCAGGATATGCCCCCCTTATGCACATTGTCAACAGGGATAGGTTCCACACTGTGACACAGAATAAGAATGAATGAAGGAAAGTTTGTTTGTTGGGTCGAAAGCAGGAATATGCAAATCCTAAATCATACAAGACAGAGAATAAAGAAAACATTTATTAAAACGGATGATGTGTTATATTAGTCTTTGGTGCTCAGACTCTCGGGGGACATTGTGAGTGAAGGTTATCTGCCCTGAGCACAATGGAATATTCCCCCTTTGGGGTTTTGATACTGGTGGTGGTGGCGGATGACTCGGCTGAGACGGATAAATGACAAGATTGATGGATCTGTGAGGATTAGGTGGCGTTGGGGGGGGGGGTTTGCATGAACAAGCTGCATGAAAGAACTAGATAATATAAAAGAACTAGATAAGATAATTGAGGCTGAGCAAGTGTGAAAGATGAGAATAATAGAGTTGAATGAGCAGCAACTGTGGATCGATTTTAATAGATCTCCATTTCAGCCAAACTTCGAATTTGGAGAAGAAAACATACATCCACCAGTATGGAGTTGAGGACATAAGGATTCAAACATGTTCAAATGTTTAAAACTTTGTATTTCTTTTATCGACCGTTCATTCTTGCAATTTTGATTTCATTGTTTAGTTATAACAGAATGCCACTCAGAAAGTAAAACTTGTTGTCTATTACCATCCATTTGAGTGAAAAAATCATACAGATCCTCTCCAACGGGCAATTTAGAATCACCACTACAAGTATACTTCATCTGATTGGATGTGTTTGGAGAGGAAACCCACGTAAACAGCGGGACAACATACAAACTCCACACAGAAATGCCTCAGGTGGATTTTAATAAATAGATTTGAATTGATTTGCTGTGAGGCAATAGAGCTAACCAATACACCACCATGCTTCCCTGTCACTAGTCCAGTAACCTCAACAGGCTAACAGATGATTTTGGGTATGGTATGGTTTGGAATAGCTCTGTATTTGGGAGGTTCTCTTTCT
This sequence comes from Lophius piscatorius, assembly GCA_009660295.1. Classification (NCBI taxonomy): domain Eukaryota; kingdom Metazoa; phylum Chordata; class Actinopteri; order Lophiiformes; family Lophiidae; genus Lophius; species Lophius piscatorius. The sequence continues at coordinate 25,473 of VRLP01002665.1, read as the reverse complement.
TGTTAAGAGTTATATAAGAATTGGACTGCTTTAATGCAGTATGATGAATATTAAACCACAGCTAGCTACTTGTTGGAACAGCTAGCTTGGATCTGCCAAAAAGCAACAGTGTAATATGTCACACATCATTGTTACCAAAAGTATGCTCTTGTTCTAACAAAAAACAGTCTTTAAGAGGAGGTCAATGGTCAACAGGTCCTGTATTTTTTATGTAATTAATACAGAGATTATAACACATTAAATAGTGATTCTAAAAGGGACTGATCGCTTTTAGCATGCTAAGCTAATCTGACCTAACTCACTGTTTGCTGTGCTTTAATAAGGGCATCGGATTTCTCATTAATTCTCTCCTAATCTAAAAGGGAATAAGATAATTTTTGAAAATGTGAAAATATTTAAGAGAAAATCTCCTAAATTGGAGATATTGTTTGAGTTCATCACAAACCTTTTCTCTTTCCCTCAGGAGGACATTCAGCAGAAGGAGGGCCACATGCGCTGGGGTGATGGATTTGTCATTGTGTACGACATCACTGACCGGGGCAGTTTTGAGGAGGTGGCACCGATCCGAAGTCTTTTGGAGGAGGTGAAGAAGCCAAAGAATGTGCCCTTGGTCCTCGTGGGAAACAAGTCTGATCTGGATCACGTGCGGCAGGTTGGCACAGAAGAGGGCGAGCGACTGGCTGCCGAAATGGCATGCGCATTCTACGAATGTTCAGCATGTGCCAACGAGGGCGGCGCGGTGGCCGAGGCTTTCCATGAGCTGTGCCGCGAGGTGAGGCGCCGAAAGGCCGTGCAGGGCAAAGCCAGACGCCGCAGCTCCACCACACATGTCAAGCAGGCCATCAACAAAATGCTGACCAAGATCAGCAGCTAAGGAAGAGCCTCTTCTTTTAATGTCCGAGGACACAGGAAGTGTAAATGTCTCGAGTGGTTATTGTCTCTGAAATGGACAGAAAGTGACTGATTTAATGTGAAATGTGTTGTTTACCTATTCTCCAGTCATTCTCCATTAAGGTCAACATCTTCTCCCCCCTCCGGTTTTCCCTTTCATCCTCTCACCTTACTGTCGAATGAGGCCGATCTGAACATATTTCACACAAGCTCTCCTATTTAGCATGCAAAGAATCTGAGCAGAGCTGTGTTCCACATGATGTATGATATGGTATATATGGTATATAAACGCTGTGTTTAGCTGTACAGAGCCCAAAGGCATCTAGAGTAGAATTTACTGTAACTGCTGAAATGTAATACGCTTTTTTCTTTCTGTGTGTTACCTGTATGACCAACATATCAGCTGCACACTTGTAATTAAAGACAGATATATCCAGCAGTTTTTAACTTAATGACTCCTTATATATTAAGGTATTGCATTTCACGTATCAATAATTGTTATTATTGCTTTGCCTGACATTCTCTTTCGGAATTTTCTGGAAGTAAATTCACATGAGCCTTGATGTTCTGGGCTCTCCGCTGTGTTCTTCAAGGTATTTCGGAAATGTGGACAACTTGTGGGAAGGCTCACTATTATTCCGGGTCTTGTCCATTTTCAGATCAGTTTTGTAAATTATTGACAAAGTAATTTCTGGATATTGTGTCTAACTGTGGATCTATGGAGTCCCAAGTTTTTACTCATAATCAATCTCTACCAATTGTGAAACCATCATCCCCTACAGCAAGGGTATATCCCTGAAAAGCCCCCAGTACTCTGTGTTGAACAAACAATCCATCTGATAGAGCTGCTCAAATTAAGTGGGAATTTATGTCTGGAAAAGAAAGGGTGTTTTTCGTTAAAAAAGAAAAAAGAAAAGCACCTCCTAGTTAGTAAAATATGATCTCTTAAAATTAAATGAAATAGGTGATGTAATTATATTCGCAAATTTTATTCATTTTGACTAAATGGGACCAACAATTAGGAAGTTATGTATTAAAAACAAAGTATTTTGGCTCACCCAAGTAAGTGAGATTTGAACGATTAGATTAATAATATAATATACTGTATACAGGATAAACATCCCTGAGTCGATTCATATACACCAAATTAGGATTAAATCGGCCTGACCATTTTTTTTTTCAAAAAACACTGTTTTTCATAAAAAGGCTCCCCCTAGTGAGTCAAATATGGTGCATACAAGATGGACCTTCTCCAGTCCGTTTACACGCACAAAATTTAGGCTAAATCGGACCACCTGCTGAGAAATTATGGACTGAAAACTTTTGGAAATAAAGCTCCACAGGGTTAAAAGAACCACAGGGTTCCTGCTAATGACCAGCTGGAGAAAGTGGTGGTTTCCAGGTTTTCTCCTCATAACAACATGGGCTCCGACTGTCAAACAAAAATGAACTGAAGCAAAGCAAAATGCTTCATATCTAAAATACTTTATTGTTGCCTCCATTATCCATTGTTCTTCATGAGGTAACATTCTAAACCATCTCCGATTGGTTTAGGTGGAGTTTTTATGGAGGCCAAGTCACAAGATCCCTTTTGGATCAATAGCCTGGAGGTTTGGGGTTGCGGTCTGACTAAGTGCGAAGCTGATGGGATGTCATGTCACTGCAGAGAACTGTGGTTGTCATGCTGTTGCCCTCAATTGTGAATAAGTCACCACCAGTGTCACCAGCAAATCCCCCACAAACCATCACACCTCCTCCTCCGTGCTCCACCACAAGAAGCACAAACTATTCGTTCCCTGTTTGTGTAAGACAAAAACACACTGGTCAGAACCAAAAAATCTCAAATTTAGACTTTTATCAGACCAAAGTTCATCATTCCACTGACCTACATTGACCTAAGTTGCTCCCTCCTCCTCCTCCTCCTTCTTCTTGGCCTCCCTCAGTAGTGGTTTCTACAGCAGTTTGACCATGAGGGCCTGATTCACGCCGTCTCCTGTGAACAGTTGGTCTGGTGATGTGTCTGCCATAGCGCTGATGCTATTCAGGAAAACTTTGACCAAAACTGTACGTCAATAACCTTTTGCTGCGTGACTAAGACTAGAGGATTATGAGACGACACGGTCGTCGACTAAAGTCTAAAATCATCAATAAGAAATAAACTTGATCAAAATCTCTTGTTGATTAGTCCAGTTTGTCCTATTTTTGCTTAGCGTCCTGTGCTATGCTGGCTGAGGTGGGTTCAGCACCACCAGTGTTTCTCACCATTCTCTCATTGACCTGGAGGGTTAGAGTGGGCCGAGCCTCAGCAGGGCAAAACAAAGGGAAGTTCTGGTGGAGCAGCAGTCCTGATGTTCATGATAATGGCCTGACCCATGGGCATAGGGGGGGAGGACTTATGGAACCAACTAGTAGACGTTTCCCTCAGGATAAAGAGAGTTTCAGAGTTAAATCTGGTAAGCCACTATTTAGAGGCTGGTTCTAGAATCCGACCTTTAGGAGGCCTGAGGTCACACTTAGGTTGACTTAATCTATGTGGAATATCGTTGACAAAGAAATACAAGACACACATTAGTCATAGTAAAAACATCATCAAAATTAAATCTTCGATTTTGCCCATTTAATCCGTCAAGGAGGTGGTGCGTGAGAATGTGCCAGGGTTAAGCTCTGGTTTGAAGACTTAATCTCACAGCTCTATTTGGTGGAGTCGATCATTAGAGACAGGGGCAAATCTAGTAGCAGACCTTTAAGGGGGCACAGCCCCTAATGAGAAGATGACATGCATACAGTGTATTAAAAAAAAAAAAAAAACATATACACATATATATATATATATATATATATATATATATATATATATACATGGGCCGACTTCACATCCGCTCTGCCCTTCAAAATAAAAGCAGTTCAATGGACCAGGATACGTTAATCAGAGCGTTTTCATTGGTCATCGAGATAAAAAATAGTTTACACTAGGCCTATGCTGTTTTCCCTGACAGCAGGGGTATATCCCCAAAAAGTCCTCAAACCTGCTGCATTGTACAAGCAATCCCCCTAAATTAACTCCTGAAAAACCAAATGTGAGTATGTCTTTCCTAGTGAGTAAAATATGAACTATTAGAGCAATGTATGATATATTCAAGATAGATCTCTTTGAGTCGAAAAGTCAAAAATCTATCATAGCAAGCTGGCTTGAAATTTTAAGTCGTCTCTTATTTTCTTGTTTTACAGTGCAAACATTTGGCTGGTGCTGACCCAACAAACAAGTTCACATTCTAATCTCAAAGCCAATTTAGTAATCGGGTCGATGACATGATTCACATCTGCAGACTCCCCCGGTGTCTAGGAGCTGCAGCTTTATTCGCTTTTCAACCTGAAGGACTCGTGCCAATTGGAGGAAAACTCAACTTTTCAGCATTTCTAATCTCGGAAAAAAGGAAGTTGCCAGAACAATGATAAAGGTTATACGATACGGTGAAAAGCAACAGGAGAACACTGAACCGAGCAGGAGCTGAGATTGTTTTGTCGACCTGCTGCCTGTTTCCTGATGATGGTTTAAGTAATTCAGCTGTCCTTGAGCTGAGAGGTGGAGACCTGTTAGTTGCCTCGCCATGGTGCTTAGTGAGAGAAAAACCTTTTTCAAACTCTCTCTGTGGTGGTGCTTCAAACATCTGCGGTGAAAGATCAATGTCTATTCAGCAAAAATAATGTTGCAGAAGCTGAAATCTGCACTCATCCCGTTTAGCTCTGCCATCATGGGGAAAATGAGCTGCAGTGATTTCAGCATATCTGAGAGGATGATGACTGACGGCTGGAAACACAGGATCAACACAAGATCATTTCTTATATAAGTCTGTACATTTTTTTTATTATTATTGTGAATATGGAAACAGACGATTTCTCGAGAAATTCCTAATGAAAGTTTCCATTCTAAGCAGAGCAGGGAAAGGAGAGAGGAGAGTCTCATAGCGGAGGAAATGAAGGGCCTGCAGAGATCGGGCTAACGTTCCCTCTGTAAACAGGCCAACCCTCCGAAGCTCCTCTCTTTTCCCCGGCTCAAACAACACATACTTCAACCCCGAGTTGGACCGGTGGGACTCTGACACGATGTTTAAGTTGAGCTCCGAGAGTTTATTTCCAAAATGCAACGCAATACATCCACTCCGGAGGAGAAAAACATCATCGCCGCCAGTTCATCATCTGATGAAATGTTGTGCAGAATCCACTCTGGGAACGCGCCCTTACTTCCCCGCCTTCAAACACTTCTCTGTTGAACTATGATTCAATCGTGAAAATACTTTCTGTACGGCTTTCAAAGACAATGTTAGAAACTCGTGAAAGTGTTATTTATGTTACAATACGTAATACTTAAGAATCAAACACCTGGCCTGTTGAATCAGATTATAACCCCCTTTTTGTTGTGAAATGCATGGAGCAAAGGTTATCTCCAGGTACTTTCCACAAAGAGCCGGTCTATATCCTACAGAGACCCATAATTCATCATGATCCTACACGTAGGACGGTGCTGAAATAAGGACGTCAAATTATTATTTGTTTTTTTAAAACTTGACTTTAGAGTCAGAAATTCGACTTTAGTCTCAGGTTTAATGTCAGACATTTACTACATTAAAAACAGAAATCTAATTTATTTTTTTCTGCGGCCCAAATCCTCGTGAGTATAAACTGTAAACATCAGACTTTGTCGTGAGGTCGTGTGTGTGTGTGATTCTGCATACCGAACGACAATTACTGAGTTCAGTTGAAACTAAAAATGTTGTTTAATTCTTCATGCATGATGAGAAAAGTATGTGTGCTAGTGTTAAATAAACCGGACACCGGGGACACAGTTTTATTATACAGTATTAACATTATTAAGAATCAAACTGGAAACCACAGGCCAAGAAAATAGTATTACAGATAAATGTTAATCATTTTGATGAATTCTTCTCCCAAAATGGAAAAAAAAAGACATTTTCATTTTAAAGGTATTGATTTCTTTTTGGGAGGACACTTATCTGTATTTTTTTTTTTTTTTGTTGCAAATTTAATAAATACAAAAAAAAAACACTTAAGCTAAGCTAATAATCTCCTGGCAATAGGATCATATCCAACAGACGTGATATTGAACTCCTCCTCCAACTCTTGGTAGGAAAGCTGATATGCAGATTTCACACTGGTATTTTGTAAACTTATCGTATGATGGCTTTCGCAGACTTTCTCACCGTAAATCTAAAATGCAGTGATGTGCAGTTCACTTCACAAACCCTTTATGGATTGAAATGTCAAATGCTGCAGCCACGAAGGTTTTCAGGTTTATAGGCAGAGGCGGCCGTGGTATTGGGCTGTGTTATTAGTTATTAACCATGATAACCATGGCGTATGTTGCGGAAAATCTAGTATCAGACTTCTCAGTGCGCTGCATTGTTTTTTTTTCTAGAATTCTGCGCTCTGGATGGGCTTGTAGACAGTTGGGGTCTGGATTTATGAGTAAGAGATATCCATCTTTGAGATTTACTTGTCGACCTGATATTATGGAAACAAATGGAAAGGACTTTGGAACTTTTCATTTGGAAATACTTCCCCTGCTGCAGACAGTCCCAATAAAAACGGAGGATTATCCACTCTCAGAGAGTCTGTTTCCACCAAGACTCTTCAGTACTTTACTGATGTTTCCTACGTGTGACCAGCTAAAACAAACTTAATTGTCCTCCACTGTGTCAAAACGTTTTTGCACCGCTGCAAAACAAATGACTGTGAAATTCGTGGAGCATGTGGGGGAAATGTTTGTTTTGTGAGTGTGAGTGTGATTGTGTGATTTTGGTGAACTGAGCTTTACAAAAACTCTTTTCTTTGTTTTTCCACGTCCTTCGCCCTGATGGTTATCTCTATCTTTACATGAACCTTGGCCTGCATCTTTCAGCAGGGTGAAACACATGAGGCTCTGGGACATAGAGTAAGAGAGTAGAACCCTTTGATTTTGATCTGGGTCACGGTTTTGAATGGTAGAACCCTGGATTTGGCCCTGTTTATTAGAACCTTCGATGATGGCCATCATCAAAAGTCCACATGAAATAATCGCAGAGATAAGAATCACAAATATTTCATTACTGTACTTCAGTTGAATCTTCAGGAGATTTATTTTTACTTAAATGTGGGGAATGAAACGTTTTACTTTCATTCCCCACATTTGAACAAAAATACTTGAGTTTTCTAACAGACGTGTCAGTTTAGTAGTACTCTCTTTGAAAAGGATCACATTAAGTCTTTCCTGGTTCAACAAAGGTTTAAGAAAGACAATACAACAGATGCAAAAACACATTTGAAGACAACATTAAACATATGGAAGAAGCTGAACCTTGTTGTCAGTGTTTCTACTTTCATCTTAGTTTTTCTCCGCTTGTGTTGGACGTAATGGTTCATTAACACTGAATTAATTCTCAACAGAAGTAACAGAAGTTACATTATTTACATAAATCATCATTATGTTTATATTGTATTAATATGACATGGCCTTCACTTAAGTTAAGTTGTACTTCCAGTATGTGTCATTCTGTGCTATTTCACTTAAACCTGAGTAAAGAACCGAAACTTCTTCCTTTATCTGTCTTTGTTCGTCCCTCCACTCTGAACAATTGATGAAAAAGTGAAGGATTTCCATCCATGTTACTCTCTCTCTATCCAGTGTTCTATGAAGCAGTACAGTTGCCATGACAACCAAGGCCTTTCCTTGTTTAAAAGATCCTCTCTATGGTGACCAAGGCGCTGTTGTACTGTGGGCAAACCTGAGTGGGGGAGAGTTCTTCATGAACACATACACACACTAACTGTTAAAGTATCTACCCACACAGGGGATCTACCATGTGACGGAGTCTCTGATGCAGGATGAGGTCTTCAGGGTTTGTCTCGTATAATTAAATAAAGAGTCGTCACTCAACCCTTCAGTAGTCCTTTCTCCAGTGGGGTTTGTGTTTTTTTTTACCTGCAGAAGTAGTTTGGCGTTCGTACCAAATGATGACTCATGGTCCGCTACATCTAAAAAAAGATGCTAAAAGCTTTCATAGAATCCAAAAGTCAGGTTGATCTTCTAAAGCCGCTGGAGCTCGGTTTAATAAACACTGCCACTGGTAGTGTTAGCCAGCAGGGTACCGGCGGTGGTAACTACGAATGGAAACCATGAAATGGAACAGTCCAAAGACAAATAAGATATGGGCTAAAAAGTTTGCGCAGAACAACCTAACCTGGACTCCTGGTCACCCGACCAACGCGGCAAAGGCTCTCCATTACACAATGTTACGTCTACAACAGTGTGTAGGATTAACTGCATGCAATAACCCAGACAGAATCTGTTTGTACCGGTCCATCAGGAGGAGGATTACTGCTGGAAACAGCACTAATCCTGATGTCTTATAATCCTGATGTCTTATAATCCTGATGTTTTATACTCAACATGTGACAACTTGGTAAATGTCTCTGTCTGTGGTGTTATTTCCAGTTCTGTCTCTTTGTTTTTATGACTCAGTTCATTTAAAAAATCATGAAAACTTTCCATAAAATCCATCCATCAGTGCCAATTTAAACTCAAACTGTAAATCAGAAATGTTCCGATAAGGTTTTTGGTGATTTCTCAGCTACCGACATTAGAACAAACCCATATAAAAAATCAACCTACAGTGCTGGTTCTACTTCGCCTGAGTGCATTAAAAAGGTTTGAACGTCTTTTAATTTGGTCAGCCACTTGTTAAGGACCATGAATGGTTTTATTAATGTCTTTAAGTGCTTTATAATACTGTAAGCTTGATTTATCCTTAAGTGTTTTTGTGTTCCATGTTTTATTCAATACAACATTGTGTTCCACTTAGAAATAATCATTTCTCTTTGTTAAGAAGCTTTTTTTTGCGTCCTTCTTCTTCACATTTATTATTTTCTTATGAAAATATACTTATACTTAAAGTTAATACACATTCATGCTGGTACTTTTAGGATCAATAGTCAGCATCAGGTAGAGCTGAAACCGACGAAACAGATAGTTTTAACTCCCCCCCCATTCGGTAAAATTCATCTTATTGTATTAATTACACATTTGTTATTGAGGTAGAATTTACATTAACTAAATATTGTGGTGGTGGGATAAGGTTGCTGAATACAATTTTAAGGAATAGCTGTACCGGAAATTCTTTTAAAGTTCCTCTCGCGGCAGGTAATAGAGTTACTATAGATACATTATAACAAGTTTATAACACCCAAACTATCCCTTTAAAACAGAAAACGACTTTGGATCTCTCAGGTTGAGCGGGACAATGTTGCTGGGGAGAGGGATGTGTTGAAATCCCTTCTTAACCCTGGAGAAGAAGGAAATGGAAAGGAATGAGCCTAACGATGCTGACATGCTCCCTAGAGCTGAGGGGACTGCAGAGTTGTGGGATATTGTGCCTTGTCGACATAAGTCACACGACCTCCCATTACTGATGTGACTCATAATAAATCTATGAATTTCTAATTCTAATATATTGAATATCCCATTAAAATGTGCTGGATCTGTTTTAATGAGAACATCATGAAGACGTTCAAGAGTTTACAGCAGAAGAAGACTGATGTGAGGGTGGACTGGTTAGTCTGGGAGGACAATGCCCCCCTCTGGTCTAACCATGGGAGTGTGAAGAATGCTTCCTTATTTGTGATTCCTACTCAAAGCGCCACGTGGTGCGATGTGAAGATTAAAGAGCCAACACTGATGTGATAACTTCCTTTCGGAGAGTGAACACATGTTGTGGCGTCGGGCCACCAGGGAGCAGGTGTGTTTGCAGGCGGACAGGCAGGGACCTGTGGCAGAGCAGAGATCTGACATTCCACCTAACGCATGCGAGAAGAAATCCGCCTCAGCCTGGCAGCCGATTGCCATCAGGCTGCCAATAGTCTGGTATGCGGCACGTGTCTCTGATCGGGAAACAAATGTGAACAAACTGGGAACAAGCCGTCACGCTGAGTGCAGTCAGGGTGGTCCGCTCCCCCTCTACTCCTAACAAAACAGGCTTTCTTTAAAACCCACATCACTTTATTTTCAACTGGAAGAATTAGATTAGAGTTAACGGGGTTGTTTATATGCTGTCACTGCGCACAAGGCCACAAAAGTTTAGTTAATCCAGTTATGAATATGGTATCCAAATAAAAATGTTTTCAGATATCGATGACAGAAAAAACACCTAAACCCTCTAATGTCCTCACAATGAGAACAAATAAGAACGGAAAAACAATTTCAATGAATATTCTATTTCTTTCCTGTGGCATGCCCCAGGGCACCACCCTTGGCTCCTCACTCTTTAGAATATACTTGCTGCAACTGGGTCCTACTAAAACAGGTTCAGTCATGAACGCACACTGTCGTAACTTTCTGTAGCCCTCGTTTAATGTACAGTGTATTGTCTCGGTAGCTGTCATTTTTCTATTTCAGGTGCAAATCTTTGTTGTAATTTGCCTTCATATATAATTTAATTTAATACGTATGCGCTATAAAATACTTTTCTGATGTGAATGTGTTGATTGTTCGTCCCTTCATTTTCAGAGAAGAGAGAAAAAAAAGCAATGCAATGCACTTTTCGTGTATTACCTCCATCCTGTGGTCATCATCTGTGGTGTGCGTCTCCCTGGAATACATGATTGATTGGTGTGTTGACCGGTCTGTGTCTGATGTCAGTGTGTTGTCTTTTTTCTAGTTGACTTCTGAGTTCTTCACCAGACCATATCATTATGAAATACTTTGTCTCATCCACTCGTCATCAGCTACCATCGTTCTTCATCTGTTGGTTTTTCCTCTTTTATTTATAGGTGACGGTTGCGTCCTTTAACCATCACCATCCTGCTGTTTGATCCAGATCCTTATCCAGAAGAGGTTTTACCCCTCTTAAAGTTTTGGTCAGGATAAAACTGAAAACTCCAAATGTCTGAATCAAACGTTGCAAAACAGCGTTGCAGCATTTCCCTGAACAACTGAAGAACATAATAATCCCATTACAAATATCTGCCATAACATTATGACAACTGACGGATGAAGTCATAATAAAATGGAGAAGAAGTGAACATTTTGTCTCGAGGTTGTTGTATTGGAGGCATAAAAAGTGGGCAAACAAAAGGATCAGAGTGACTTTGACAAGGACCAAACTGTGATGGCTAGACGACTGGGTCAGTGTGTTTCCAGAATTGCAGGTCCTGTTGGGTGTTCTGGGTCTGTAGCGATTAGTACCTACAAAACTGCACAGAAAAAGGGCAGTTTCTGAACTATTGAGAGCGTCATGATTCTTGACGTCATGCCTCATTGATGTCCGTGGGAAGTGAAATCTAGACCATGCAATTTGACTCCACAGAAGAGGTACCGTAGCACAAATTGCTCTGAAATGTATTGCTGGTTCATATAAAGTGTCCGGGCACTAAATGCATCACAAAGCTCTTTTGGAACGAAAAAAAAACAGGACCTCAGGCAGGTGTTTTTATTGTTATGGCACATTATTGCAAACTCACTTCCATCATTTATAAGACAGAAGATATGAACGCTGACCAAACAGAGGTTCTTGTTATGACAAATTCGGCACAACTGTTTCTGAAGCAAGTGACAGAACCTCCGGGTAGAAGATCTACTCTGAGATCAGCAGAGAGCCTGAGCAGCAGCACATTTATACGCATTGAGCTCAGGCAGCTCACTCAGAGAGGACAGATCAGAGCACAGGTTAGCTTCAAAAGGGTTAACAACATCCTCAAAGACCGTTATGGATGTCGGTGCCTCCAGAGGATTCATTCAAACAGAAGATAAATTCCTCTGTGCTGATTAATATTGAATCAATGTTAATCAGCAGCAATAAATGAGGGTATGTTACCAACAGGGGTTCTTTTTTTTATCTATGATTTTACCTATCAATCATGCCTTCTTTCTAAAATCATTTCTAAAATCACACTTTCTTGTATGAAAGGTGATAAACAAATGAAGTTATTGTTAATACGACAGAGAGAAGTTCCTCACATCTAATGATTTAGAGGCTTCCAGTGTGAATTTCTCCCCTTATTACCCTGGTTGTGGTTGTAAGGAGAGGAGAAAGGGGCACAAAGTTGGGATGATGAAGGAAAGGGAAAGGATTTGATTGGATGTGACAAGGTGTTCTAGTACTGAGGTGGGGGCGGATTGCAAACCTTTGCCGGACCTTTGCCGGACTTAAGATAGAACATATCGTAAGTTTGACATCTTAAAAATGATTGGCTAAAGAAGGAAAATGACCGGATGTGATCGGATCTAAAGACAAAGTGGGCTGTTTGAGATGTTTTTGCTGAGCTTCCTCGCGTCCCCATCTTCTACAGATACTCAGGAAAATAATAAACCCAAATGAGCTACAAAACATGTCTGGTTCAGCAAAGGGGTATGAAAATATTGGCTGTATTTTGGGATGCAATGTTTCTTTAAATACATCAGGCATGCTGCTGGCTCTTCAGTTTCTTCTAGATCTGTTGAAAGCACCCACTTAAAAAACCCTTCATTATGACGTGACTATTGTTCCAGAGAGAACACATCCACACATAATTCAGTCTCTGAGTGATGGAGCCATTGTTTGAAAAGTAATCATGTGTGAGTGTGTGTGTGTGTGTGTGTGTGTGTGTGTTTGCACGTGTGCAGCGACAGACTCACCACTGAATGTGTTTCATATTACCTCTGCAGCATCGGCGTTAAACATGATTCATCTGAGAGCTTGACGTGAAGTGGGCAGCAGATGAAAGCGGCGCTGGAGTCCAGCAGGTTCCCCTCGCTGTGGCCTTGTTTTACCAGTCACCTTTTAACCGTCTGAGCTTCATGCCAAAAGGAACTAAACACGGTAGTAATCCAAGATGAAGGGATTTTGGGGGATTATCACCGCATTTTATGAATGTTGCATGTTTCAAATTGTGCTTTTTTAAAAAGCAGAGCCAGAGCCAGGACTTCTGCTGCGGTGACCATAAATGGAGAGAAAACCATCAGAGACCTCTCGTGGGGAGCTCTGTGGATGACTGAGAGAAACTGGAATGCACAGGTTTAATAAAAGTTGTTACCTTTAATAACAGAAATCTTGATTTTCAGAACAGTAAGAAAAAAATATACCAATGAATTCCAGAAACACGTTAGATGCATCACACTTCTCACAAATAAGCAGCTAGACATTGCGATCACATGACAACATCATTTGCAAACCTGAGGCACACAGGGGGGGTTGTTTTCATGCCACATCTACAACGATATACAGTTACCTACACGTAAAACACCACACGATACCTTCCACCGTTCAGCAGAAAGGAACGGACACAGTGAGAAATTGGTAAACCGACCCGTGAATTGACACGAAGACCCCTCAATTTCAGTCTTCGCCGTATTTAATAGCAACTTTCTGCGGCTGCCTATTCGTTGCAGTGTTAAATCAAGAATCAGCTGGACACACCAGAAGCTGTGACTCGAGTAGGTTGAACGGAAATGATCAATGAAGCGACGTACAGAAGCGTATTGTTTTTATTTTATTTTATTTATGTTTCAGAATTAATTAGATAATTATTTTGTTAATGCAGAATTATTGTTTTGGTCATCGTTTGAGATATTGATACTCAGCTGCAAGAATTTTAACCTGAACTACGTCACATGACCACCACACTCACGTTTGTACCTTTTTGCACTGGTTTTCCATGTATTTTAGGATAGATTTGAAGATTTCACTGATTAATTTTAAGGCTCTGCGTGGCCTCTCTCTGATCTACATCTCTGAACTAGAGGCAGAGGTTTACTTCCTGTTCCAGCGAGTATTTGCATCTATGGCCCATCAGCTCTGGAACCATCTGCCTGAGGAGATCAGGTGGGCAGAGTCAGTGATGTGTTTTCAGCCACTTCTCAAGACATACTTTGATGGGAAAGCATATATTTTTATGTATATACACTTGTTATATTTAATACTCAACTAGTTCTACCTATTACATTGCATTAGCTTTGATTTATTTTATATTTTGGAGCACTTGTGAAGCAATTTCTAACAAGGTTTTGAAAAATGCTCTTTAAACAAAAAGACGATTTTGAGTGCTTAACGGATATAAAATCAGAAATGCATTCAGGCTACGTGGCAGCTTAAGAAACAATCAGTCAATTGCCGAAATTAAAGATACTCATACTCTCCTTTTCCAAATTAACAATATAATTATCTCATTAAGTCTGAAAAACATTAAAAAAAAAAAAAGGATTCTTCAGGGAATGCACTTCACCTTCATAGCAGAGTGTGTCCTATACTGCAAATCATACGTCATGATTAACTGGAGAATAAAATGAGAGAAAAAGATGTGCTGAGGCATCTGACAATCAAGTCCTCTTAACATATCTATTTTTAAGCTTTATAATCATCTTAATATGGAAATTCAAGAAGGTATGGAATGTACCAGGGCTGGATTAGGTTTCTTGCGGGCCCCAGGGCACTAATGACCTATAGGCCCCAATTGCCCCCTTCTGCCGTTCCTTCGTGCATCAGGTAGAGGGTAAAAATGTAAATTTAAATGCATCAAATCATCTAAAAAAAGGAAAAAAAATGTGCTCAAATTAAGTTGAAAACAATCCAAGTATCACAAACCAGGCAGTATTTGTTGAGGCCTAAGGGGCAGCTGCTGATGGAAAGAACTTTCCTCAGAAAAGGTCTAGCCATCGTTCTGAAGAAGATGTGGAGTGATGTGATTGAGTTTTTTCCACAACTTAATCCCAATGTGTTTAAGCTGAATAAGAGGTATTCCTAACTAACTTGATAAAATAATATTGGTGCTGAACCTTCATAAAAATGTAGCGTGGTAAATGCCAGTTACTATTCTAACGCCTTATCAGTTTTATGCATTCCAGGTCTATCAATGAGAAACTGTAAAGTGAGTATATTTGGAGAGGGTTTTCTGCCAGTAGCTAAACAGTTTTGCTGAAACAAAATCACAAAAAAAAAGAAGTTAAAATTAGTTTTGTTTGTTTTGTATGTATGTATTTGTATGTTTTGTATGTTTTGTATTTGTATGTGTAAAATTTGTTTTGTATGTATGACAATGTTGCAAAAACTCCTCTTGTGCGTAAAATCTGCAAAAATGCAGCAGTATGCACGCCAGGCCAGTAGTTGTTCTTTAACCTGCGGCTATCAGGCCAAACATGTAACGGTCATACAAGAAGCATTTTGCCAGTTTAGACACAGAGAGTAAAGGTATTGTTTTAAAATGATTCCCCCTTCAAACCCCATTCCAAAACGCCCTAGTCATGTAAACAGGCCCTTACACTGTTGCAGTTATTACATGCACTTAGATCTCTATCCTGCTGCTTATGGTTGATCCCAGAAATCTGGAGTCTAATCTCCCTCAGGCTGATGTCACAGACACAACATCTCCGCCGCTGCAGTCCATGTATCAAACTTATCCTGTCTTATGGAGGCAATTTCCTCTTCCTTTGATTTTCTTTTGGGATGAATATGCTCTTCTACCATCTGAAAGACTCCTCATCCCACAGAGGTTTCTGCAGGACATTGCTGAACGTGGATTCAGAGATATTGGGTTTGCTAATAAACTGATTGAGACTCGGAACCAAGTTTTGGGAGAGTTCATAAAATGACATCAAACCTCCGCAGGTCAGAACCGGCCCCCTCAAGTTAACAGACACAGTGATTGAATTCAAAGTCATTAAAGATCTCACAGCCGTTATCGCGCGGCAGTTAAGCGTAATAAATCCTGACAGTTTGGTTATGGCTTATCACACCACAGTATTTCATATCAGGCATATTTACAATGAAAACTATCATTCCAGCTTCAGAGAGGTCTCATATAAAAATACTGATTTAGTCTGTTTTGACACAGTGCCACAGCTGATGGTGCCAACAAATAAACTCAGTGACGAGATAAACCCACTGCAGCTCAGGAGTTCACTTTCACAAACAATCCTTGGAGGCAGAATTCATTAATGACTGTTTGGAAAAAGAGTCCAAGTGTCAAGCTGAAATAGTTCGAAGGGAGGTTTTCTCTTCCAGTGATTCCATCATGTGGAGGAAAGTCTGGGCTGAAAACAACCTCACAGTAGAAGTTCCATTCCCACTGACAGGGATGGAACTTCTACCGGCGTACCCATGACTCTGGAGCCGATACAGATCATGTGATTTAAATGTGACCTTGTGAATATTGACTCTTTGGTAAAGCCAGGGCTTCAAAACTATCTGGTTCGATTGAGGTTAAAATGCATAAGTGGTTGTAAGTGGTTGAATGCAATAAAAGACTCACAAAGTCTGCATGAAGAGTAAGTAGGAGAGGATGGATCCGATGACAGACATTTACAGAGGAGCCCAGAATTAGTTTCCTGTCAAACAATCACCATTTGATTTCTTTTCATTCTTTAATATCCATCAATCATCGTGTCATCGTCATGTTTTTTTTCTACTCTCTTCCCGACTAGTTTTGGGGTAAAATATTTATAACTACCCTTGTGGAATTTCATACAATGTTTTCAGTCGTATTTTGTCTAAGACTGTTTCAAGCTCTTTTCCTTGCATGATCTAATGTTTTTGTATTTATTTTTATTTATCGTGTTCCCCTAGTTAAATTTTTCTGATGTTGAAGGACTTTCAACAACATCTTGTTTTATCCTCCTATCCTCTGCTCTGAATCAATTTGCCCCAGATAAACTTATCGCTTCGTTCATTATCTAAATTTGTCTAAGCTGCCCTTTCCCGTTTTACAACGCGTACACTAATCAGTCAGCATGGGACTGCTCAACGTCAGGTCTGCAAAAGATTATGATTAATAGCCAACTATTGACAAACATGTGATGTTTATGTTTTTGAGGAGAACAACTCCACGTCCAGACATCGCTGAATCAATCTGAGTCATCAACTTTATCATCCGGTTGTAGCTTAGCAACTAGGGCAGTAGAAGCCAGCAGAAAGTCACAGAAAATATTCTGTAGCTGGGATTGATCATGGCCTCTTCCTGTGCGCAGAGAGCATGGTTGATGTACTCGGTACGAAACTCTTCGATGAAGTAATTAATGCAGGTCAAACTCATCGGACGCTCACCTTCTTCTTCTACTGAAAGACTTTCTGTCAGACTTTGGAGGCATTCTATCCGGTTTCAGTAGCCAGTAAAGCGTATTTTCTGTGTGTGAAAAGCTGCAAAGGTGAAAGGATGCATGGACTTCAAAGTCATACCATTGGGAATAATGGATGGTGCTAATAAAGATCTGGTATCCTAATGCTTGTTTTGGTTATCTGATCAATTTAAGACTCTTTATTCTTTGACAGCATTCAGTCGGCCGCTTATATCCAGTAAGAAATTACTCAAACTCTTGAATTTCCCGAGGGAATTCCATTTTATGTCTTAGCCGGCATTTTATGCCCCTCTGTACCCACATTATCTATATATATATATATATATATATAATATATATATATATATATATATATAGGTCAAGGTCTCTAATTAGAGTACCTCCATCTCCTATCTACCTATGCAACTCCAAAACAGACTGTCTCCAAAACTATGTGTTCCATCAACAAATCATGGACATGTATATTGAAAAATCCAACAGAGTGCTTGGATTTACTTCAGTGTCAAGAATAACCTTTTATGGGCTGTATGAAACTCTAACTATGAGGTTAAATACATGGAGAACAAGAATTGTCATTCAGAATTGGTGTGGCATTACACTGTGTTCCTCATGTAGTGTTGTGTCATGTCTCCTTGAATGAGTGAATCCTTCAGTACAGGACATCAAGTCCCCAATGGCTGCAAACTCTTTCCACTTTATGTGGAGAGGAGGTCAACCCGGAGCATCTCATGCATGACATTTCATAAATTGTGTAAAGCCAGAAGGGTACGTAAGGTCTGGATGTTATCCCTGAGTGCTTAGACACTGCAGCATCCAATCAAAAACAGGTCAACTTTGCATAATGGATAAATTCAATCCAATTCAGGATGGCTGAGTGGGCAGATCCGGCCTAAACCTCCGGGATTATGCTTCTCAGATATCGAACCACTGCGTCTTGGAAAGTTTCACAGACCTCTATTAATGCAGTGTTCTCCGTCCCCGCTTATAAAAAAAGTGAACATACTGACTTATCCATTATACACCTCAGTAGAGGCTTGGAACTTCAGGACTAGCTGTGCTCATCAATGCATCATCGCCCTCATCTCAGATCCTGTTTTCGAATGTGCTAGCAGCTCCACAGGAGAATTTTCATAAATCACCTGATGACATACGGTGTAAAGAGCTCATTTGCTTCCTGTCCTCTGAGATGTTGGCCTCCTCATCCACAACATCAGCCAAGCTCATTTCTCCATCCTTTCCACTCAACTGGAATTCACCATCATGCTCTTCTGAATCTTGTCCTCAAGGAACAACTCCTCCTCTTCTCCTGCTGCAGAGTAAGAAGTAGGGATGGGCAATGATTTCAGAATATCCCAAGAGTTGTTTAATTATACAAAAATGTATTGGTTTGAATGCAGAATGCCGATGGCGGTTGTGTCTGCAGCCAGCTGTGTTTGTATGGACAAACCCTGCATTAGCATGGATAGCAGTTAGCTACTGTGAGCAAAAAATGCTACCATATAACATTGATTACCTTAGATGTAAGTTTTGACAGTTTTAACTAAATACAAATTATTCATTTATTAATTAATTCTCCTACATGCTTGGATAAAGCGTATCTCTCCACTAAATGCCACTTAATCCTAAACTCCGGATCTCTAACTGGCAGAAACCTCTGCCTTGACCCGGTCCCATTTCGGAGTAAGTTGAAGTTAAGACACGATGAGCTAATTTTAGCTTTATAGGCTATCTAGATTTGCTAAATGTGATAATTAATTTCTTTCGTCAGCTGTTACATTATCACTGAAAAAGCAAGTATTGGACTGATGGAGACAGCAGCAGTACGACGGTTGGACTTAGCAAACAGTCAATAATCCAAATAACAAAAGACTCTGTGGCTCCACACATCAATAAATGCAATTTTTTTTCCCCTCCAAAGCAACTGTTTGTAAAGGTACAATCTTCTCTATTCATCGTTTCATACAGTGGTTGGTCATCAGAACTGCAGTGAGTATTTTTTTTAAGTTAACACGTGTTGAGCTTTTTTAGCACAGTGAGCTAACTATTCTATTTAACCACAATTCTGACAGCGAGACTTGCTCCGTAAATAAAAGAACATTTCAAGTATAATAGTCGTCCCCTCACGGCGTAAAGTAAAACTGGACTTTAGGTTATTCAAAAAAATATTATTGCAAAAACATGGGGGGTTAATGGTATAATTATATCATCAAAATGAGGCACTTTACATACACTTACACCCCCACACACACACTATTATACACTTTTTCAACGGTTTCAAGCATGTGAATGAATCCTATCTTAAAATATGGACCGTTATAATCGTTATTATTATTATCATATTATTATTATGATGATGATTATTATTACATTAAAGCCATAGAAATGATGTTAGCTCCATTTAAACCATTGTGTCCCAAAACAAACAAACAAACAAAAAAAATAAAAAAAATGAAGTTGCATTTCAATATGTTAATTGTTTTTGACCCCCGCTCTCAGCCCAAAGGGGAAAACAAATTAAAGAAAAAGACCATACATTGAATTTTCCTTTAAAAAATTTAAATCTAAGCTTCATGGGGCAGTTTAGAAAAAGAGCAAATTAGACTGAACACCAAACACACAGGCAATCTCTTTCTGTAAACTAAATGCATCAAATTGCTGCATGGACAAATACAGGAAGGAATTATTTTTGGAATGACTTTGCTAACAAGCACTGGTAGCTTCCTACTTAATTCACTTAAATAGGGGAGCATCTCAATGTTTCCAGTAAAGAATGTAATTTGGTGCTAATTAATACAGTTTGCACTATTTCTAATAATTCCACCATATGAAAATATGTTTCTGTTATATACTAAAATTAACATTTACTATACTGTTAAATGTTAGCTTAATATTAGGGGGGGGGGGGCTATATGCAGTTACCCTTTAGATGTGGCATAAAAATAGGGTTTTTACTTCAAAAGAAAGCAAAACATCGGTAGAATCCCAACTAAAGACCAAGACAAGTTCATCTGAATGACAGGTTCAATCCTGTTTGAGCAGGGGAATTAAATTCTTCTGGAAGTCAGATATCGCTGATAGCGGACCCTAAGAATGCATGAGGTACTATATTACTGATATAATTTGTACCATTTCACGTTGTACTTTACAGGAATCGCCTTAGAGAATCAAGAAACGACAGCAGCTACTGTATGAAGCGTCTCCGCTGTCTTTAGAGAATACTTCTGAGCGTATGCACAACATTCATGAAGCATGTAAATGCACCAAAGCAGGATGTACATCAGAGGAGGATGTCTGCTTTACGAACACAGCAGATGTTGATGTTCGCACACACACACACACAGTCTGGCCAATAACTAAAAGAAGGCTGATGATGAAGGACCTCAGCTGACATTAGATGAACCACGTTTAAAATCAAATCCCTTCCGTCTCCAGCACATTTACGGTCTCCATGTTTTATACCCTCACTGTTTTGTTTTTACGCACATAGCAGTATTATACAATTCCCCCACAGAAAGAACACCAAGGTGCTATTCACAAAGCACGAAACACTCAGAAAGAATAGTGGAAGATTTGGGCTGTGATGGAAGACAATGGCTGTAATCCAATACAGCATCTGCACCTTGTGAAAACACAAGCCTCTCCGACTCCTTTATTGACCCAGTGCAAGGGGGGGATTTTCTTCTTCCTCTTCTTCTTCTTTATTAGTATTAGAAAGCACTTTGGTAATATTACGGTAAAAGGAGTCACTACGTGAGAAGCCAATATGGGTTTAGGACTGAGAAACGCGGCTGCTGCTGGCATGATGCTCAAGGATCGCTGGTGAACCCTGAGGATTCAGGACATTTCTCACGGAGGCAGTTTCAGAGGAGGATACTGCAGACAGTGTGGAAGCTGTGTGTCCATTAAATGAATTACATTAAATCGAATATATATATATATATTCTTTTATTTTTTTTAAAGTAGGAGTGACTCTGAAATGAACGGAATTAACGACTACACGCCATGCAGCTGTAATTATTTATCTCTTGAAAGGCCAAGCTGATCTAATTTCTAGTGTGCCTTCACATGTTTATCAACTTTTTACACAGCAAGAATGTCTCCATCCTCTAATATGAGTGTTCTTCTCTGAAAACGTGAAGGGATTCATGCCACTATATTACTTCCTCTCACTATATTACAATCTCCTGCGAGGAAAACAAATGACAATATTACAGCGTTGAAGGTTTGACATCTTAACGATATTGAGGATCTCATCTCCTGTTGGCCTTTCTGATGGTGAACCAATGGTTGTTTAGAGGACGGCAGGCTGAACCATTTGCTAAACTTCACAAACAGTAAAACGTAAAGAAGAGAAACAGGAAGTTGACTCCATAACATAAGAACCGGGGAGGATTTCTTTTCTTTTTTTTCCCCGAACCTGACCCTGACGCGAGGAAGAGGCCTCTGAGAGGGCTGTTAGTCGGAGAAGAGGCTGGCGAAGGACTGTCGGAGGCTGCGGATGGTCTCAGCTTTGGCCTCGTCGTCGGTCACGTTTCCTCGTAGCGTCTCAGTGAAGCTGTTGGTCAGCGACTGGGATTTGCTGTGAAGGAAAAAAGAACATTTATTAGAGAAGACCAGAATGGAATGTTTTATTTTGGCCTAGTGAGGTCGTTATAAGCTCTCTCCCCCTGGTGGGGTTTATTCCAGAAAGCAGGTTCAACAAAATTCCGACTTTAACCCTGATTTCTGGATTGATTAACCTTGATATGGAGAATTTGCAGTTTTTGTTTCCAGAGCAGCTGGAATTCAAACTCGTGCACAAGGGCAATCAGAAGCCCTAATCAAAGGAGCTCCGACACTGTGATTCACCATGGCAACAGGTGAAACGCTGCATCGCAATACCAATTCATGCGCTCGTTAGCAGATATTTAGAAACAAAGGAGCAACAGCAAAGGAGATAACATTGGTTAGGGAGGTAGTTGCTGCCTGATTGAATGTTTTCATTAGTTTCACCAGGATTTTTAATTATAGGTGAATATGTGAGATTATATTTATGAAGATTTTATTTCACACTATGGGCAATAAGTGAAAGTGAAATCACGGTCATACAAACAAACTGGTTTTGCCTCGGCTGTGGTGAACAATGTTTTAAAATGACTTGATATTTAAGGTAGACTGAGGACATTGTGTCCTCTAGTTCGATGATAAAATTAGCTGAAGAAGAGAGCGTGCTCACAAACACCTGCTCCTTACCTTGGCAGGAGAAAGCGCCTAATCGGGAGATTTAATGTTAGTGATCTAAATGGGAGTCAGACACTAGTTGATCCTCTCTGCGTGTTGTTGTGACTTCGTCTTGGTTGTTGAGGTCAGTTGAGAAGGTTGTCTTTCAGCGAGGCCAAAGACACATTCTCGTTCATCGTGTTAAATAAAGGAACACCACTGCTCTGTTATAAATGAAGAAGAATTTGAGCATCTTTTATCCTTATTCTAAGTCCAGTTTTTCTCAGTTTTGCTGAAGTTGCTGCAACAAAAACCTCTGTTGGCCCCTTTTTTGTTTTTATATGAGGATGAAGGAATGCAGCTATTGAGGTCACATCTTTTTCACTCCTTTTGTACTTGAAACAGTGCGATTTAAAATAATTACCAGGTAGATCTTCTCCTGGTAGCATCATGGATCTTATCAACATGTTACTAAACTTACTTCAACTGCGGTGACTGTTTCTGAGATCCTGGCCCGGAGGAGGCAGGAATGGGACCAGGCTGGAAGGCCTGGCTGGGAGAGGTGGTGGCTGACCGGGCTCGCTGAGGTGAACCTTGGGCCGACTGGGACGGAGAGGCAGAAGCCGAGCGTTGTCCCCCTGTTGAATGTTCACACAGCTTCCATATAGATTCATTGTTTTTCCTCTCCCATAACACAGCAGCAGCCATTCCTTTTTTTGCATGAATAAATAAAGTGTCTCCTACCTCGTCTGGGCTGTGTGGTCTGTGGGGGAAGGAACACGGGGTCATTACTGAGTCATTTGCTCTGACAAGTGGTCAGAGCATATTGAATTAGACGCCAGCTGTAGCCATACAACGTTTGACAGACATGAACATAACTTATTGATAATACTGCAATGAATACCTTTGCCTCTTCCCTCGGGCCTCAACAAATAAGATCAGCCTCGAAGAAAATTCCCCTTCGCGCACAATTCATGTTAAATTCATTAATTCATCATGTAGTGAAGAATGAGACATGACGGGGTCTTCATCACTCATTCAATCAGCTTCTTCTGTTATTCAGGGTCAGGTTGTAGCAACAGGCTATTCCAGGGAAATAGTTTCCAGCTCCTCCTGAGGGAATCTGAGGGGTTCTCACGCCAAATGACATACGTAATCCTCCAGCCAATTCTAGGCGTATGTCGGGGTCTCTTCCCAGTTTGATATGCCTATGCCTAGACAGATTTCCATCCATATATGTATGAATGTAAGTAAGTAAGTAAGTATCTATGTATGTATACATATATATATATTATCATATATACATATATATTCATATATATACACACACATATTAATGTATTCCGTTACCCCTGAAGCCAGACGTTGTTAGTAGCAGCACAGTTATATAAAGATGATGTGTACCTTGACCGAGGATGGCTGAGGTGCGGAAACTCCCAGCAGCACCTGGGCCATTTTGCTGACGACCATCTCTGTGATGAGCTGTTTATCTTCCTCCACATGTTCGCCAATCAGAGGCATGGAGCTGTCCATCACCTGCAGACACAGAAGCAGCAGGAAGTCACACAACTGATCTTCTACAATCCCCCAATAGATGGCAGTATAACACCTCTTACCATGGTGACACTGCAGAAGGAGTGTGTGGCGTTTTGCCAGCTGTGATGAGTCATTTCAGAAAGATCTCAAACAATATCAGCTCTACAACTTGGCTGGCCTTTAATGCAATTTATTGCCGGATGCACTGAGCATGACACTGACTTCTCTCGTTGTTCCCATGCACTCACACTGACCAGTCCCTTGTTCTGGGTCTCATACTGCATCTGCTCTAGGGCAGTTCACTACTTTTAATCCGCGGGGTTGTGGAGGCACAAATGGAAAAAAACAAAAACAAAGTAGGATATTGTAGAAATTCCTTCTATATATTTGTAAAGAAACAAAGATTAGCAAATTTTCTGCCCTTTCCAATATTAGATTACACAAAGAAGAGCTGACTGTGCATGTGCTGCTCAGGATAAAGAACAACAGACATGTGAAGAGCTCCTGGCCTCTTCTTACTTTTTGCCTCAGACAAACTGAATGGGTAAACTTAAATACAAAATCATCATCTTTCAAACATCTTTCTGCCAGGCTGTGTCGGACAAAAAAGCACCCAAACTTATAATGTCCAATGACTAACAGATAAAATGTGAGTCCATCTGTAAATGTTATGTTGCCTCGGGTATGACTTGGAAGGGCAAAGACCACATACATTGCCGTACACAAAGAATTACCTCAAAGAACAAAACAACTCTCCCATAGCTGAGCTCACTTGTGAATGCAAACACACGTGTCCAGCAGATCCAAGTGAACACTGGGTTCTGGGACCTGCCGTTCTCCTCCCTGAGGATCAAGACAAACAGGAAGAGAGGAGCGAGGCTGCTGGCACTGCAGGCTGGGATGCAGATGTGGTCAATGAGGTTGATGCATGGCGCCCCTGCCACAGGCTGTACACCCAGCGCCGGGGTACGTGTGCATGTGCTTCTCTTTTAGTACACAGTGTCCGACAAGCAGAGGCCAACTATTTGCAGCAGAGACCCAAACAAGCACTGAAGCAACTCATTTACTGCACATGGCTTTCCCCGGACTCCCATTGAAGCTGTTCATTAGTTGCCTCAATTAAATTCAAATGACTTTGATCCTAAAAGATTAATTACAGGAAATCTGGTTCGTAAACATCAAAACGGTAAAATTATAGGGAAGAGCATGTTGTCTTCTTCATCATCACCTTTTATGGGTACAAGGCACCACTGATGTACGGAAAGTATTTGCAGAGCCCACGACCTGCTGCTAACTCGACCGTGGAGGTTGTGTTTTCAGTCTGATTCATTTGTTGACAATTTAGAGGCGTATCTCAAAAACATTAAGACCTGGATGACCTGCAACTTTTTATTATTAACTTCAGATAAAACTGAAGTTTTTGTGCTGGGACCCAAACACCTTAGAAACAATTTATCTGATGATATATCTACTCTGGATGGTATAACCTTGGCCTCCAGCACCACTGTGAGGAACCTGGGAGTTATCTTTGATCAGGATATGACCTTTGATTCCCACATAAAACAGATTTCTAGGACTGCCTTTTTTCATCTGCGTAATATTTCTAAAATACGGCACATTCTGTCGCAAAAAGATGCAGAAAAGTTAGTTCATGCATTTGTTACTTCCAGGCTGGATTACTGTAATGCCCTACTAGCAGGTAGTCCCAATAAGTCTGTGAAGCCCCTCCAGCTGATCCAGAACGCTGCTGCACG